>JARRAA010016724.1:0-170138 GCA_030557295.1 Ecitodaemon sp. MM-2014 | reverse complement strand
ACTGAATAAATTATAAGCTAGAGCAACTGCAGCGTTCAATATTTCGAAAAGTTGCAGTCCGATCTGCGACAAATTAAGTATGTGCGTAATCAGAATTGAATTTCCAAGCGAGTCGAGTTATTAAATTTTGTATTAAATAAATAGAAGACCGTCTTAACTAAGGTCTTGACAAACAAATTAATTTATTCCGTCCCTATACTTCATTATTATGCGGTTTTTTCGGTCTGACCGGAATACTATTAAAAATGATTTACGAGTTAGGCTGGGTAGCCTAGCCTGGCCAAAGTGTGCACACGGTTAGGCGGTTCGTCAATAAGTCAATATCAGACGTAAAACCAACAAATATACCAAAAAACAATACAAAATCAAAACATATAGAAATTATTGTATTTATAAAATATGTTAACTCGGAGACGGTGCTACACCACCACCACCACCTCATCAAGACGGACTCAAGTGGTTAGCGATCGGACTTCGGGAGTGACTGGAGCATGCAGACGAGGAACACTCGTCTGCCAGCCCCCGTTGCATGTGCATCGCGTCATCAGCTTCAGCCTTTGCTTATTGTTTAGTGTGTTTAGCTAGTATTGTTGCTATTAGTGTTGCTCGGGGGTGGCAGGGTGGTTCTGTGCGTGTTCGACACAGAAACGAGCATCATCGTGCGCCATTATCAGCGTTCGCCGATAACAAATGTTTGATTATTTTTTCGTGGATGGATTGCTATCTTATTTACTTTTGAAATTAGCAAATAGTTACCATCAAGACATCTCCCAGAGGAAAGTTCCTACCCGAATTAGGTGCGAGCATGGAACTGTTTTCAGATTTTCTACCATTGGGTAGGTTTGCCGATTGCGCGCTATTCTGGACTATATTTTTAACCATTCTCGAAATCACTTTTGACCCAAGGTATCGTTCTGGAATGAAGATGATGAAATTCACTCGCTCTCCTTTCATGCAACGTCTTCTGGTTCTTGAACGGTTTAACGCCGACATGCACTCGTCCGTTCTTCCTCGTTCTCTGCACTCTGCACTTCCTCGCGGAAGTCTAGCAGGTGTTGCGCACCTAGCGCGCCGTGCATCTCCAATCTCTCGGCCGGCGCCTCGGTTTGGCGGGCTTCCGCGCGCCGGCAGCGGCGACCGCTCGCGCGCGGTGCGGTGGGGGGCCAGACGCCGGGAATCGCCACGGACGCGACAACGCGCTCGCCGGCACCGCGCCGCCGCGCGTGGCGGAGAGAGCATCGCGAGACCCTGACCTAGTCCAACGCGCGGTGTCGTGGGCGCACGCGGCCAGAGAGACTGCCGCTCGGCCGTGGTGTGTCCTCGCACGCGTCCTCAGTACACGCGGCGCCCCGTGCGTCGGCCGCGGCGGCGAGACGCTACCGGCGCGCCGGCGGTTTTCGCGGGGGTGGTACTGGTAACGCGACCATCGGCGCGCGCTGCACGCTGGGGGCGATCGTTCTTTTGGTCTGGTCCGGAATTAAATCGAGTATAAATTGATTTCGTATTCCTTCATACCTTCCATCCGCTGGGAGCGGAGTTGTTGTTTTATGCTTGGCGCGTATTGCGAGGAAGCGGCGCGGCGAGACAAAGGCCGCGCGCGCCGGGCTGTAATGAGGCACGTCGTGATTCGTGCCGACGTCGGAAGAGCGATGCGCGCATTGTTGTTGCTCTCGGAATGGCTGTCGGAACGAGTTCTCGGGTGGTTTAAGTTCTTCGACTTCGTTTAGCCGCGCCCGCAAGATTCGGTCGGTGAACTCTTATCTTGCGATGCGCAGTGCGAAATGCAATTTATTTCGCGCGAAAATAATCCCCGTTCGAAACGATAAAGACCAAAACGGCCAAACGACCAATCATTATGAACAAACGCAAATTGAAAAAAGGTGCGCGGCGTTTACATGTTCATCAACCGGTTTAAAAACGCGCTAGCTTGAACAGGCCGACTGTGTAAACCCGCGCTCGTCGTAACTCGATACCGCTCGTCCTGCGGGCGAAAGCCGCCCGAGACGGAGCGTGCTCGTGAACACATCGGTTCGAGCGAGTTAATAGCGGTGCGCGGCTGTAGGCGATGATCGCGGCGAGCACGCCGTGCGGTTCGCCTCGCGCCGCTTTCCCTCGGCGCGCAGCGCGGCGGTCGCGGCGACAGACAGAGCTCGTATTGTTCTTGGAGCGGCGCGTAGCAATGGCAACCGCCGCGACGCGCCTCGTGTAAACAACTTCGTTCGGCGCGGGCGCGACCCGCCAGAACGATTTGTTGCGTTGCGCGCGCGCGCTCGCGCATTATTACGGACTAATCGGTGCGCGGCACACGCGACGCGCTCTTTTCAAGCGTCAAGGTCGCTGCGTTATTAGATGCATGATTTTAATTTAATGCGTTGTCCGAATGAAAATGAAATTGTATCAACTTTTTCTACTTTGATTTCCAGGTGAACTCGAGAAATTCATGGTCGGACTTCTTCGACTCACTGGATATCCCGGATAATTGTGTGAATGCCAGCATTGCACTGAAACAAATTTATCTAAGGTAACGATAATCGATCATCAACCCCCTTTTTTGAAACTAAATTATTTCGCATTCGCGGGGGGTTGCGATTTCCTTCTTCCTGCAAGCGGCGCGCGGCGCCGCAGGTAGACGAGCGTCAATTTCGGCGTCCGGTGGTCTTGCGGCGCGCGCTCCTCGCGGCTAGCGGGCGCACGCACCCCACCGCCTCCTCCCGGCGCCCGACAGCCGAACGAGGTCCTCTCTACGCGCCGCTCATTCACGGCGCTCGGCGCGATCGCGATGAATGAACCGACACCGCCGCGTGCGGCGGGCGTACGCGCGCGCTCTCACCGGCCCGGGACGACGACGGCACGCGTGCGACTCGCGGCGGAGAGCGCCTCGCCTCCGTCGTCGTCGCACCGGCGGCGTCCGTCGCCTCTCTGCGAGCGGCGCCGGGCGCGCGTGCCGTGGGCGCGAAACGCGTAAGAACGGCGGGCGCCGCGCGGAGGGGCGGAACGCCACGACCACGTGGAGTCTCTCGTGCTTGCGCCTGCTATCACGTGCTTTTCGGCCCGCCGTCGGCCGTTCTCTCGCGACCGGCTGCGCGCGTTTCTCTAGGTCAGTGTCGCCCGCGTCGAGCGCCGACGACCCTTCCGCCGAGGCGCCGCCTCGCAGGGGGACGCGGCCAGTACATCGCTCTGCTTTCTGCGCTTGCAGGTACCTCGCGCGCTGGGAGAAGGTGCATTTTCTCGGCGAGGAGGGCGACCGTGTCAGCGACGACGACGAGGAGTCGAGGCACAAGCGGGGATCGGCGAAACTTTTGCATTCTGTGCCTGGACATTACAATTATCATCAGCACAATATTGCGGGTGAGTTTGGGGATTGCTTCCAGTTATTAGTAGTCTTAGATCCCGCGGTTGCGCATTGCCAGATTGTCGACTTCGGATCGTGTTGCATTTGGAAGATAAAACAATATGAAAATATTTTATTTTTTGCGTTAGTTTAGTTTACTTTATTAATCTTTAAGGGTCTCTTGGGAGGCGATTCGAATGACATCTCTGTAAGGATGCTAAACAACATGATTTTGACCGTTTTGTGTAACCATCAGTGTAATCACAAACTTTTCAATAGTGGAAGGTTTCACGGGGCAAATGTATTCGGCGGGGAACTGCGCACAATAGATACGCGCAAGTAATGAGACTACAATAAGAGTAACAGTCTACGAAATGCAGACTGTTTATTTGCGAAGGAGTAAAATCAATAACTCGTGCTTGCGAAGAGTGCGCCGAGTGCGCAGTCGAGCGTTCATATCCAAAGTATTTAACGCTAATGAGAAACGAGTTAAACAAAAAAAAAATTAATCAATAACAGACGACGTCGGAGGACGCAAGAGAATGCGAGAAAATGGCGGCATCCACTTGTCGAAAACGAGTAAGGCGCGGAAAGCTTTTAAAATCGTGTTCGACGCTCGAAATGCGCTCGTAAAGCCCAGTCAGCGCCCGCCGAGTATTTTAATTTTAACGCGCGGTTATAAATAACTGCATGCCGCGCGCCCGTCGCAGGAAAACATGCTCCACGCCCTGGCGCAAAGCATTTTTGGCATTGCTCTTCGGCCATAAACGCGGCGAGATATGTTTTTTTGTTGTCGTCGTCGTCGGGAATAAGTTGATAGTAAATTGGAAGCCGCGGTCGTCCGTCAATCCCGCTCTCTGCTCTCCGGCGCGCGCTCCGGATCAATATGATGTGGTGTTCGCCTGGACTTTTTCGAGAGCGCGCGCCGCAGCGTGCAGCCGGATTATGATATCGCAGACGGCGGGCGGCGGCGGTGGCGATGGAAACATAAATAGGGCAAACTGGGGAAGAGCCGGGCGCGCGCGGCGTGCAACGTGCACCTGCGGCGCGCGCGAACTCGACACGGACGATGATGTTGAGCGATGTGCGACGAGTGCAGGCGCGACTGGAACTGGCGCGCGCGTGCGAGTGCGGCGCCGACCGCGGCTCTCGGTCGCCCGCCGCTGCCGCTGCCGCCGTGCGGGCTCCACTCGCCGGCTATTGATTACGCGCGGCACGCGTCGATTACATTTGTCACCCACGCGCGCGCCCGGCGCCTACCGCCGCCGCGGTGTTGCGCCGCTCTTGTGCGATTCAATATTTATGCGTGTAATCGCGCCGAACGCGTTGATGCCTTAATCGATAGTCTCCGTTGGGCTGGGGAGCACCTTTGGGAGATGATCACAGGACCGCAAAAATGCTTTCTAGAAGTTTCTTTCGGGAAGTATCGAAGGGATATCGTTTTGAAAGGATGCCCCTGAGTTGGAACCAACTTTTGTTTCTGAAAACTTTGTCGAAGATGACATCTATTTTATCGAATCAAACCCACTATCAGGACTTGCCGAGATATTTTAAAAGCAGGCTGTTAACTAATAAATTTGTTTGCCACCATTTTCGAGTGGATATTAAACGTTTAATACTTGTTCCTTTTAGGAATTTTGCAATGATGCTCATTCTTGAAAACTTTGCCAAAGATGAACTGTTGTCCAGAAACATGAAATCTATACTGGGTTGAGTAATAAATAATGAGCGCTCTATCGTCCACATTTTACGCTATTCTAAATAGAGATGAGAAAATTATGCCACCGTTTGAACAGTTTTCGATGTTCCTTTGTCAGACATAGGCTGGCCTAGATTAGAAGAAGTTGAGGACCTAGTTTTAGAGGTAACAAAAGATAACGACAGGGTTGTAGATGTGCTTTCGAATCATCTAACGTTTGTAGCAAAAGAAAAATGTGGACGATGAAACATGCATTGCTTATTGATCAAATCCACTGTCGGGACCGAGATGATTTCGAAAGCTGTTCACCAATAGACTAAATTTGTTTGGCGCCATTATCGAATCGATATTAATCGTTTCGTGCTCGTTTTATTGCAGATTCTGCTCGGGAATATAACAACTTGTCGACGGATTTGTACAAACCGTCGGACTACGATCGCCTCGGGCTGTCTCTACTCTCGCCACTACCTAACGAGCAGGATTTCGCTATCAACGTGTGCACGCTGCT
Organism: Ecitodaemon sp. MM-2014; assembly: GCA_030557295.1. Classification (NCBI taxonomy): domain Eukaryota; kingdom Metazoa; phylum Arthropoda; class Insecta; order Coleoptera; family Staphylinidae; genus Ecitodaemon; species Ecitodaemon sp. MM-2014. The sequence continues at coordinate 164,600 of JARRAA010016724.1, read as the reverse complement.
CTCGAACGACGGCAAGCACACGCTGAAGCTCGAGAAGCACCCCATCCTATTAGACTACCTCCTCGCCCACGCCGGGGTCTTCAATCATAGTAAGTTATTCTTCTTCTCTTCGTCGTCGTCGTCCGTGGCGAACACGATTTAATCGTTCCGGTGGTTTCTCTAGGCTCTCTAAGAAATGTCCTCGCCGATAGTTACGGAAACGTTCGCAAGCAAAACATCTCCGGCTTCTGGAGAGACACCCTGGACAACGAGGAGTTCCTGGATCTCACCAACGAGAACTTGTACTTGCGTGAGGCGTCGCGGCGGCACAAGCACGTCGTGCCCATCGTGGATCTCACGCGCTTCCAGGACTTCGCCGTCGGCGACGTGGACCTCGACGAGCTGGACTACGCCGACCCCCTGCGCGAGATCATCGAAGTGGACCTGCTCGCCGAGCGTCGGCCGCGAGCCGTCGCGGCGAAACTGAACGGCGCGAGTGACGTTAGCGAGTGCACGAACGGTGACCGCGGTGCCGGCGGCGCGAAGGGCAAGCGGGTGAAGTTAAAACTGAGCACGGACGCGACGGATCGCGAATTGTTCAATCTCGGACGCAACCTGGGCACGCGCGACTACATGGGCCAGCGCGTGCTGCAGGTGGCGACGATTTTGCGGAACTTGAGTTTCTTCGACGAGAACGTGCCGGTGCTGGTGCGCAACACGACGTTCGTGCGGTTCACGTTGCTGTGCGCGTGCTCGAAGTGGAACCAGCTGATGAACCTCGGGCTGGAGATGCTCGGCAACCTGTCGGCGGAGTTCCTCGTGCGCGACGTGGAGCAGAATCGCATCGCCGGCACGCTGATGAGGGTCGTGACGCGAGGGCTGCAGATGGACGATCGCAATTGGTGCATCACGGCGCTGGAGGTGCTCAACAAGCTGTCGCAGAACGAGGCGAACGAGGACGCGCTGCTGCGGCACCTGGAGGCGAGCGTATACGAGCGGGTGTGTTCCTTCCTCACGATACACGACGTGATGCTCCTGATCTACACGCTGGAGTGTCTGTATTCGCTGTCGTCGCTCGGCGAGCGCGCGTGTAACTATATTGTAAATATCTACGGGGCGGTGGACACGCTGGTGTCGCTGGTGACCGTCGAGGGAAAGAGCTACGGGCCGAAGGCGTGCATCGGCATGAAGCTGGTGGAGACCGTCACGGGCGTGCAGAACGTGCAGCCGCAGGCTCAGGGCGCCGCGCAGGCCGTCGCCACGCCGGCGGCTGCGCCCGTGAGCGTCGCGGCGACGATCGTTTCTCCCAGCGCGCCGGCAGCTGTTCCCGTGCACACGACGAGCACGACGACGCCCGTCAAAATCGCAGCTCCGTCGACGCCTCAGAGGCAGGTGGCGATCGCGCCGCAACGGTTAATCACCGCGTCGCCTGGTAAGTTCATCGTTGTTCGTGGCTTGGGTCTTGCTGTTACATTGAATTGATTCGTTTCATTAGCGGCGACGACGACGTCATCGCTAAACAACTCGCCGGTGCCGCTCCAGCAAAAGCTCGCCCATCAACAGACCTTCCAGGAGAACGAGCAGTTCGCCCTGACTTGGCTGCGCGCGACTTACGAGCTCAGCGGCGCGGGCAAAGTAGACCATCAGGAACTGTACAAACATTACATTAACTCGTGCGCCAAAATCGGCCGACGCGGGGTGATCGCTCCCCTGCACTTTCCGCGCTGCGTTAGGTAACGTTTATCCTCGCCACGTTCGTCCGCATTACATTGACGTGCGCTGTGTGTGTGTGTGTTCGTCGTTTAGGTCCGTCTTCGGTGGCACGGTGGGCCCCAATCCGGAGAAGCCTGTCAACAACGAGCCGCAGTTCTACGAGGGCATAAAGGTGCGCGCACAACCCTTGGTGATAAATGTTCAGTCGTCAACTACCCAAGTAACCCCAGTCGCGGCGGCGTCGTCGACGGCCACCTCCGCCAGCGCGGCGATGGTGGCCGTCGCGCGTTGCAAGCTCCCGTCCTCCTCTGACGCCAACGCTCCTTCGCCGGCGTCCATCCTCAAAGCACAACTGAGTGCGCCTCCCAAACCACGCGATTGCGCCGCGGTCTCGACCAAAGCGGACGTCGCGAAGAGTCAGGTAAATGCGACACTTCTTACTGTCTTTTCTACAGTCTTCACACGTTCGTTTGTTCGCTCTCTCTCTCTCTCTCTGTAACTTTGTTGTGTTCGCCATTGTCTCATATCCTTTTTCGTCTCACTTCGTCCGTTTCTTTTCTATTTTCTCTTTCTGTTAATATTGCGCTAATAATTCGCATATTACTTGGGTTAGTTGGGGACATGTGCATTTTTCCATTATTATTATATTTTATTTAATCTCATTGAATTTGATATTTTCCATGAATCTCGTGTGACTTGCTATTTTTATGTGTGCGAAGGTTATGGCGCATCCGCACTTGAGTCAGGCGCTGTTGGGCAGCGGTTGCGCGAACAACACCGCCGCCGTGGGAGGCGGCAACGCGGCGGCGAACGCGAAAGAAGGTCAGAGCAGCACGTCGCTCATTAAGAGCTTGCTGGCGACTAAGGTAAACGATTGCATGACTGCACCGGTCGCGAGCATGAGGACAGACTGCCAAACCGTAGCTCAGGTAACACACTAACATCAATACTAATGATTTATTAAAAACCGTATTATTTCGTTTATTTGCATCGTCAAGAAATGAATCAAAGTCAGTGTAGGATATTTTGCGTTATCGTTCATGTGCTTGTGTTGATGTTGTTTGCATTTTTCGAGTTCCACTTGTCGTCTTAATTCAGTAACCAGTAATAGGTTTGAAAATAATTCGTGAAATTCGTGCGAAATCCGAATTGCAAGTAGGGAATGTATTTACTAATTGTCGATTCGATGTAGGTGGCCGCTAGACAACAACAGCAACGGCTGTTGGCACAACAAAACCAGCAACAGCAGCAGCAGCAAGTTGAAGCGAAAACGGTTATCAAAATCGACAGCGTTAAAAATATTCGGCTAAACGGCGCCCGACAATTGTTCCTCGATAACGACGTCGCCGACCCGGCCGTTTCTTCTACCACGCAAAGTTCAAACACAATAACGAGGCGCGAGCCGCCGCAACCTCCACCTCCGCTCGCGCCGCTTAGCAACAACAAGAGCAAATTGAAGATCGACAACGAGGACAGCGACTCGACGGGGAACAATTCCGTCGCGTCCAGCACGGGCGTGGGGAATGTCGGCGTCGGCGGCGTTTCGTCCACGGAGGACGGCGACGGCGAGAATTCCTTCAACAGCTTCGAAGGCCTACTCAACGGCGCGCCGACGTTAACGCTCGCAATGAACGAAGACACAAACGACAGTAATTCCAAAGACTCGACTAAGAATTCAGTTATTAAGAAGCCGATGATGCTGGCGGACTTACTGGAAAAGAAAGTCGACAAAGATCCTCCCATCATGAACGGAGTCATGGGCAAAGAGCTCCGAATTGGAGACAAAGGCCTAGAGCTCGTGGAGAAGTTGGAGATGTTCGAGAAGGTCGAAAAGGCGAACGAAAATCATGTCGGCGCCGATAAAATTGTGAGCAAAGTCGTTGCGGACGGAAGCAACGCGATAGGAGCGGTGCAAGAAGAGAAGACGGGCGTGAAGAGGCCTGCGAGTGACAATGTCGTGGAGTCCGAGGCGAAACGACCCCATTTAACTAATAACGTGAATGGAAGCATTGGCGTGGGTTCGCCAGCGCCGGATTCCGTGTCCTCGTCGAACGGGGACGAGCCGGCGACGGCGTCGACGGCTGCGGCGAAGTTATTCGCCGATCTCGCTGCAGATATTCTCGAAGATGAGGACGAGGAGGAGATGGAGCAGCAGCCTGTTGCGGAAACGCCGACACCACAATCGCCCGCGCAGAGCGTGCAAACTTCCCCGGCGCCGCAAATGTCCGTTGCGCAACAAACGCCTGTAAGTTATAATTATTGCGATCGCTCGAATTGGTTTCTCATGTTATGCACATTTTAGATGTTTGTTGATAACCAGCAAGTCATTGTTACGCAACCGCGCCAAATTATCGTCTCGCAAGCGTCGACGGGTCAGGTTGTTCAAGCGAAGCCGTCGGGCCAAACTGTCATCGTGCAAAACACGGCGCAGCAACGGACGCCGATCGTCCAATCCGGAATGGGCCCGATCATCCTGTCCCAGGGATTGCAAGGCCTGCAAGGTTTGCAGGGACAAGTTCAGCTGGTCCCCAGCGGGCAGCCCGGACAGTTTGTGTTGCAGGCGGCGGGACCGCAAGGCTTCGTGGTCGCCCAGCATCCCAACACGACGGGGCAACATCAGGCCGTGTTGTTGGCGCAGGGATCGCAGCAACAGACTGCCGGAACGAAGACGATTATCATTTTGCAGCCGAATTCCAGCACGGCGACGCATCACCAGAAGGTCGTGGTGACGCCGCAGGGCCAGCAAATGGTCGTGACGCAGGTGCAACGGCCCGTGGTGCAGCAGAGCTCTGTGGGCACGATTGTCCAGACGGCTACGAAAACGACGACGACGACCGCCAATGGTGTTGCATCTCCGCAGCCAGACGGCAAGAAAGCGACGAACGTTGAGCCTAAAAACGAAGTGGAAATTACCCCCAAGACTGTTGGAACCACTACGGCGACGACGACGGTTGTCAACGCCGTGAAGGCGAAACCCAAAAGTCCCAGAGAGATGAACGCGTTGTTTGTGTGCGAATGGGGAGATTGTCAAATGTAAGTAATTTTGATTACTTTAATGCGTTGATATATTTTGATAGTAACCATAATATTATTTGTTGCAGAGATACGAAATTCAAGTCTGCCAATCAAGTATACATGCACGTCTGTAAAGTGCATATTCCTGAGACGAATGACGAACTGCTGTGCCAATGGGAACGATGTGATAACATGAAGAGAAAGAGGTTTTCTTTGATGACACATATCAATGACAAACATTGCAATTTAGAGGTATGTCTTTTAACATTGTAAACTCCAACGGATTATCATGCCTTTGTCATTGTTATAGTCGATGAAAGCAGCGCAGATTAAACGCAAGCACATTCAACAAACGGGTAAGGTCGACCCACCGCCTCCTCCACAAACAACGCAGCATCCAGGATACGCCCCTGATGCGGCCTACCATGCCATTAAGCGCCACGCTCTCGAATTTGTAAACCCTAAAGAGTTGCAAGTGAGTATCGCGTCCTTCTGAGTGTACCTGACATGTTCGCTTCCACGCATTTCGTATTAAGTTTCCGTTATCGCATCATAAACATTACGAGGTGACTTGAAAGTTAAAATTGTGCTTATCTCTTGTTCACGCAGAGGAGTATCGCGAAGCAGGGTGTGCCTGCGCTGCCCCGAGCGGGCGCTGCTTCCGATCAGGTGAGGGGTGTTGAGTGTCACCTTTTCGAGTTGTGAGATGTGATGGTTTTTATTCCGTATTTTACTTGGTTGCATTATATTTTACAGCATTCGCATTATTTTTTTCTACTTTTCGTATTTGTTAAATGATGATAAAGTGTGTAAAATCCTTCTAAACGTTGATTATTGTTACAGGATGATAATGAAGGACCTGTAACCAAAAGCATACGCCTGACTGCATCTCTTATATTAAGAAATCTCGTAATCTACAGCAACAATTGTAGACGGTACGTTAGAAAAGAGAGATTATTTTAATGATAGTGTATTAATATGCGCTTGATGTTTGCAGGTACTTAAAGTCGTACGAACCGCACTTAGCAAATGTAGCCTTAAGCAACGTAGAATCCTCCAGGACGATAGCGCAAGTGCTCTACGACATGAACGACTGCTCGAACCACAGGTGACGCGCGACGAATAAACTCTGAGTGTAATTAATTTGTTCGTTTTTCTCGCCGAGAGAAAAATCGCGCGAACGAAAAGGGACGTCTAATAGAGTGATGACCTTCTCTCCGCACCTATACCTCTACTCTCTGATTACTCGACTTTCCCGAATTGTGTAAATTTAAACATTTTCAACTATACATATTAACGAAGAAATTTCGCGAAGAGACGTTTGCGGTAAACGGATAAGTGGAAATTGTACAAAAAGTAATGATAGAAACAAAATGATGATGAAACAAATACTAGGTAAACAAAGAAGCCTAATTGTTATTTTTATATTATTTACATTAGTGTAAAATGAAGCTTCTAAGATAAAGAGAGAAAAGAAAACAATACTATGCTGGTTTTAAAGTTTCATTTTGAGAAGCCGGAGATGTGGAAGAGATATATCTTCATGTGTCTGAATAAATATCATGGATTTTTAATTTTACCTTCGTTTTTCTACAAAGTGAAATGTCCATTTTGAATCGCAACCACCGACAAAATTCGAGAAGCCGTGACATGGCCTGCACACACACAAACACACACGTACACAGATGAAATTCAAAGGATTAAAATTAATGTCCAAAATATTTGTGATAACTAGCAAACAAAACATGGTAATATCGATTATTATTATATTTGTAAAGCAGTATTATGTGAAAAACTGATGTCCTAATGTTCTTGTTAAGTTATGACGACGAAACGCAAGCGCCGTCCGTTCGGCAGGCGTTCAATATAGTTATGATGTTCTTTTTTTCTGCATCTTTGCGAAGACGCGCAATTATTGTTCATTTTGAGAATCACGTGAAACACTGAATGACTGACGCAATTCAAAGCTTGGCTCGTTGAACAATACACATTGAATGGAAAACATTAAGAGCAAACTTGTTCATTTCTTTGAAGACAAAACCTTGTAAAAATAGTCAACAATTATCAGATTTGCATTTATTATAAATGTATATTAATATCGAATCTTTGTTTCTTTGAATAAACTATTATATAATAAAGGAACCTTTGAAGTTGCAGGAAGCTGTACTTTTTGATTCACTATTTATGAAATGTACCTAACTTCCAATTAGGCACATGTCTAATATCTAATATTGGAACAAGAAATTATATAACCCAATCATCTTATTTTGGACGATCAGGAACTTCCAGTTACAGGGCTTGTGGGCGTTTAAATATAAATCCGAATTAAGGCGTGGAAAACTATGCGATAACAAAACGTCTGTAACATTTGCGCAATTTGTGGAACTGGTCCAAAGTGTTCTAGCAAAATAGATTGTAATTTCGGATAGGCGTAGTTTCAATGGATTTTTGTATAAATTCGCAAATTATAAAAGTTTTATAAAGATTTCGAATCTTCATATGAACCAAACATATTTTCATTTGTCGTTAACACTTTTCTGCAAAATCGCATCTAAAGGTCGGTTTCCATATTTAGCATATTTACCAGAGTTAAACATCTGGTTAAACATTGCATACAATTTGTTTTGATGTTCTTCCGCTACGAAATAAAGCGATAATCACGAAGCTAGATCTGTGAGTGTTGTTGATAATAATTAAATAAATAAATAAGATTTTGTTCCACGGAATTCGATAAGTTTTTCATATCAGCCTGAAATTGTTAGTGTATGATGGTATTAAAAACAGAGTCAATTAATTATAAAATGTCGCTTAATACAATGCGAAGAGTGTTTTACTGGACATTATTACACTACCGTTAGTAGTTGTAGACATAGATTAATACATTCTTATGATATCATCTTTGGGTGTCGATATAAAATAATTATTCTGAGTCCTTCTACTCATAGATGGCGCATAATTTACGACTCCCAATTATTATACAACTCGCAGTGCGCGCTGAACTGACACGTATCTTCCATATGTTCACGCTCGTTCAAAGTGTGAGTGTGACAGACGTGAAAACACGCAGTAGCAAATTTACAAACGGACGGAGCGAAACGTGTCTGGCGCAAACATGTTGGATTTATTTTCGATATTTAGCAAAGGCGGCATTGTCCTGTGGTGTTTCCAGGGCACCTCGCAACTTTTCACGCCGTCAGTGAATGCCCTAATCAAAACAGTCATTTTGCAGGTAAAACTTTTTCCACTTATCATCAATATGAAATGCGCATATTTTGTCACTCATCGCTTTTCCCAGCGTTGCAATACCAGTGAGGCACACGCGGTTTAATTAGGATAACAGTTTAATTTATCGATTATTCTACGTTTAAAGATAAACATTAAAACCGAGTGTTTTCTTTTAGGAACGCACTGGCAGCAATTCCTTCGAACATGATGGCCTGCAATTGCAATACAAGCTGGACAATGAGTTTGAGCTTGTGTTTGTTGTGGCATACCAGAAAATACTCCAACTCTCCTATGTCGACAAGTTCCTCAATGACATCCATCTGGAATTTCGCGACAAATACAAAAATGATTTGTCCGATGGAAAGTATTTTCAAGATTTCGACTTTATGGATGCCTACAATCAGACACTCAAGTGGGCCGAGGAATGGAGCAAGAGTCAAGCCAAAGTGCCCAAGCAAATGAAGTCTTTCCAGGAGAGTGTTAAGAGTAAGAAGACTGTCGCATCGATGATCGAGCGCAAGGGGGATGATAAAACTAAGAAGAAAGAAGTTAATTTTAAGGATGACAGTAAGTAACTGTTATGGGGATATTTGTTAGAATGTTAACTTAAGTGCTGTTTGTAATTTTGTGCAGACAATAAGAATGTTTCTCCAAAATCATCACCACAGATGGAAAACGGTTTGATTGATGAAGAGACATTGGCTGCAAACAGAGCCAAACTAGCAGCCAGAATGAACAAAGGTAAGAAGACCGAGAAAGTTAAGAGTCCCAAGAGTCCTAAGAGTCCGAGCGAGAAGGCTGGGAAAAAACCGCGCGTTTGGGAGCTCGGCGGTACCAACAAGGATCTGGAGACATTAGAAAGGACCACTGATAAACCTGAAGATATGAAGAGTCACTTTACCGCTGATGAAGAGGTAATACCTTACGATCTCTCTAACTAACGCAAAATCTAATGCAAAAAAAAAAATACTCAGATTGTAGGTAAAATGGCTGGTGTTATTAAAGATATTGAGGTGGAATCTTCGACAGAAGAAGAGGAAACCGACGACGATGAAGATGTTCCAACTCAGAAAAATTCCACTCGTTCGGCCTCGTCCCGCGGCATGTTCTCCCTTTTCAAAGGACTCGTCGGTTCTAAGAATTTGACGCGCGCCGATATGCAAACGGTCTTGGATAAAATGAAGGACCATTTGATTGCGAAAAACGTCGCTGCGGACATTGCCGAGAAGCTCTGCGAGTCGGTCGCAGCTAAACTAGAAGGCCGCGTGTTGGGAACGTTCGACAGTGTGGCGAACACCGTTAAGTCGACGCTGACCGAAAGTTTGGTGCAGATTCTCAGCCCCAAGCGTCGCGTGGACATCCTTCGCGATTGCATGGAAGCGCAGAAACAATCGCGCCCGTACGTGATGACTTTCTGCGGCGTGAACGGCGTGGGCAAGAGCACGAATCTGGCGAAGATTTGCTTCTGGCTGATCGAGAACAACATGCGCGTGCTGATCGCCGCGTGCGATACGTTCCGCGCCGGCGCTGTCGAACAACTCCGCACGCATATGAAGCATCTGAACGCGTTGCACCCGGCGGACAGGCATCAGGGCAGGACCATGGTGCAGTTGTACGAAAAGGGATACGGCAAAGATGCGGCTGGCATTGCCATGGAAGCTATTCGCTTTGCGAAGGATTCGAAGATCGATGTCGTTTTGGTGGACACTGCCGGGCGTATGCAGGTAAAGTTAATGATTTTAGTGATTACAACCTTGCAGCATTTTGAGTACGGGGATATAAAATTCATCCAAATTCCAGGGTTTATTGTGGCGGTTAATAACAATGCCCTGCATGAAAAATTTCTTTGAATAATTTTAAATGATTCTTATGCATTTTGACTCGCTCACTCAGAAACTGGCCAAAAGTTGTCTAACACGTCAAGATTCGATTTTGGGTGGTATTTATAATTTTTTTTTTCTAAAGTACTTGACCAAATCTTAATTTTAAAATGCCAACCAGTAGAGGGTTTCCTTATAAATTCATTCCATGATCGAGAAATAATATTTACAAGCATATTTGTTCTTGAGAAATAAAAGTGACTTTTTCGCTCGATTTTGCGGTCTGCTACGACCGTGTAAACAGGACGCTCCATACTGAACTGCAAGAGAACTTATTGTTAATTGGTAGAAGTGGAGGATTATTTGAACCAATTTTCACAAGTTTGCAACAATTCAATAATAGCGCTCTGGAAATCGCAGTTTATTTGCCTGTCTGTTCGCCACGACACGCTTTATAAACGGAAATCGATGCCAAAATAAGATATGAACTCAGCATACCACACTTCATTACCAGTTGAAGGACAGTGTAATTAGTGATTTAATTTTGGTCTTAGGCGAATTGAAATGAAATCCTTAATATTCTGGCTACAGGGTCAAACATTTGACCCCATTCCAAAGGAATACATATCCGAAAACGTGTTAATATTTCTTAAAATTTATTTATTATGCATTTATTATCGAATCAGATGCATAGCATCTTTCGCGAAAATTGTTTTACGGTGATTTTATCCGTAAACGTGTTAATATTTAGTTAATAATTTCGTTTTTGTCCTGGGCAAGTTGAAATCCTAAATTAGTTGATATTTATACCGGCAAAGTTGTGTTTTATGCTCTTCGGCAGAGATTTGTATAATCATAGTATGTTAGTTAGAGAAGGTAGATAGGAAGATCATATTCTATGAATTTTGATGCAGATTATTTTTAAGAGGATATACAGATGTGAATATTAACGCCTGAATTGGTATTATGGTTGATTTCCTATTTGGTCCTGGGCAACTTCAGAACCTAAATGCATTACTAAAATTCTGGTTAAAAAGTTGACCACCAGGTGGAATAATAAGTATATCCTACACTACGGTTGGCGAACCTTTTGACCCTTGTGGGTCAAAATTACGGGTCATAGGTTCGCCAACCCTGTCCAAAATTATTACAAGTAATTAATTGTTGAGTTGTCATCATTTGCAATGAATTAGTTAACATCCCAAAGTTACTTTAGAACATCCACTAATAGATAATTTATGAGTCGTGAAGACTTTCCCTAGTCTATTCTTCATAATCGTTAATATTTCTCGATATTTCCAGGATAACGAGCCATTGATGAGGGCATTAACGAAACTAATCAAAGTGAACGAACCCGATCTCGTCCTCTTCGTGGGCGAGGCATTGGTCGGCAACGAAGCCGTCGATCAACTCGTCAAATTCAACCAGGCGATGGCGGATTACTCTTCGAGCACCAACCCTCACATTATCGACGGCATTGTCTTGACCAAGTTCGACACAATCGATGACAAGGTACATTCGTCGAAATAATAATACAATAAATTCCAACTAAAAATCATGTTCATCATAGGTTGGCGCAGCTATATCAATGACTTACATCACTGGACAACCGATCGTCTTCGTCGGCACTGGTCAGACGTACACCGACCTGAAGGCGCTCAACGTGAAAGCCGTCGTGCACGCCCTGATGAAGTAAAATGCGCATGGCTTGTCTATCTCCTTAATCTGATTCTATCCAACTTGTGCGCGCTTATTTATTAAGATAGTAAAAATATTTTATTCCGTTGTTCATCAAATGCAACACTATTTACAACTCTATACAACTGAACACAGACTTAAATCTATCAGTTGATTAGATTAACTTAAAACAAACATTTTTATATTTATCTCTTTACTTTGATTAATTTCTGTTTGAGCGGTATTTTCCTTGGTGCTGGAAACTTATTTTTCTTTCGAAAATCGGCCATTGTTATATCAAAAACATCAAATAATAAATATGTACAGTTATGCAGTCTGCTTTTCCTAACTGACTCAACAGTCACATCATTCATCCTTTGACATATCATGCACTCCTCTTCAGGGCTTTCTTAATAATAGTCCAATCCTCAATGATGTCCTGTGGCTTGAGCATGTAGACAATGTAAGGTCCTGTGACTGTAACAGCTTTTCTTCTTGATCTAGACCTTGAGCGGGCACCCCATTCGCCACCTTCACTCCAACTAATTTCTACATTATGCCTATCTTCCTCTAGACGCCCGATTTTCTCTATCAGGTCTTCGTAGTAGTAATCCCAAGCAAGATCTTTCTCACTTTTAAAGTTCTGCGCTGCCGCTTGTTCTTCGGACTTGAATTTGTGGTCAATGTTGGCAAGGCGGAACTCTCGCAGGACGCCCGCGACCTCGTTGCGTATCTTCATGTTCTCTTTGAGTTCGGCCAGCGGGGCGAGATACTCCTGCGAGCGTTCGTTGCGGATTTCTTCGAGCTGCAGCTGAATCTGAGCGATGCGTTCGCGGTAGAGTTGCTCGCGCAGCACTTGAAATTGACCCTCCAGGTCGGTGAGATTGTCCATGCATTCGGTGCGTCGCGTGTCGCACTCCTTCTCGTCCATTTCGGAGCTATCCTCGGAGTCTTCGTCGCCATCGCTAGAGTCTCTTCCTCCGTCGTTCTCGCGCGACGTGTTGGAGCGATCGCTGTCGCCGCCGGACATCTCGCCGTCGGACTCTTCGCCCACGGGCTGCGGGTTTTGGAGTTTTATCGGCGCCATTATAACTATTTAGAAGTTACTGGTGCACAGTCACCGTGAAAATTTGAATGTTTATATACTAGCAGTTATTTTTGTTTATGGAATTTGCAGATTATGTGGAGACAATCACAACAACCCGAATGCGCAAAACAAACTAACCTCAGTATGCCTGGTATGCAAGCTCGTGCAGGTTGCCTACAAGCGTTGCTATTAAGCACATTGGCGATATCTATGATTTATAATTAGAACTTAAGTAATATTGAGTATTAAGTTGCCTAAAGTGATTGTACACTTAAAATAAATAGAATCATGTTGAACAAATTTAGCAACTAATTGCTACGGCTCGGCTCGTTAAAACTAAAAAATATATGGGTCATTCCATACAAAATTTACAAATAAAGTTAATTTTCTGATGTTTTTATGAGAAAATAGCAGAGCCGTGTATTTTTATTTTGCAAAAAAAAAAAAATAATAATAATTTCCGAGAAAATTTTTCATGACCTTTCATTGCTTCACTGTACATTATATATCAATAAGAAAATGATGATGCTATACTCAAAAGTTGTATGGAAAAAGTTAAAAATTACTATTTTTCGTCAAAATTTGGCCTATTTTATAAACAAATTAGAATTTTTCAAATTTGTGACTATTTTATTTCCATTACTTTCATATATTCTTAATTGTCATATAATTTTCTATATGCTCTAAATATTGAGAATGAAGACTTGAACGGCCTGAGCAGGATAATTTTTTTATGTTGATCAAATGCTACCAAAATCGGGCGTACGCCTTGGCGCGCTAATGCGTTCCATATATTTACGTAGTGGTGTACGCAAAATTTTTGTTTTGTTGTAAACTTTATAATATTATATGGAAAAACTTAAAAAGGTAATTTTTCGTCAAAATTTAGACAATTTTATCTGCAAATTCGAAGTTTTCAAACTTTTTTAAAAACTTTTTCCAAGTAACGTCATAAAGCTCACAACAAAACAAAGATTTTGAATATAGCAACATCATTTTCTTATTGCTATACAATGTACAGTGTAACATTTAAAAATTTTGAATGGTATAAAGTGAAGGTTTTTTCAAAGCAATTATAAATTTTCTGCAAAATAAAAAAACACGGGTATACTATTTTCTCATAAAAATACAAAAATTACCTCAATTTGGACAAAAATTGATGTATAAATCTTGTATGGAATGACCCCTATATTGTAAGTTTTCTATAAGTATGGTAATTGTAAATAATATCTACGGAAACAATGAGTTGCTTATAGTGATTTTACACTTTTTAAATAAAATACAGTCCAGTGAAATACTTATTTTTACAAGTTGTATTTAAAAATTAGGGCGATTAAAAAATAATTTGCATTAACATTTACATAAATTATAATGATAAAAGTTCATTTGTTGCATTCTGATTCATAGAACGAGTTGTTTGATAGAGATAATTTTGGAAATGGACAGCCCTTCTATTAAATTGAAATTAATTTTACGATTTAAGAGTTTCGCGATCCATAAATTGGAGCGTTTAGGACAAATTTGCTAAATCTTGTCGTAAAATATCTTGTAAATAAATAAACAAACATATCTGAGAGCCCACATGAATTATAAGTACACAAATTAATTTATTGATACAGTAGATGCCGCTTATAAGGAACATGTTGGATCAGCAGAATTTGTACACTATAACCGAACTCCGAGAAGCGGTGATGACAGAGTCCATATGATCCATATAACCACTGAACCTTATAAGCTTATAAGCAGTTTTGTGGTACATTGATACGCGTCGGAGTCCAATCATGGGAGAGGAACCATATATTTGAACAATAACATATACATTTTGAAAACTTTAATAATCTTTGACTATAATTAGAAACACTTTTGGAAACAATAATTTTATTCACCAAACTAGCCAGAGGATTGAAAAATATGTGTCCATTACAACAAAAAATATCAACATGTAAATCTTACTTAGGTTCGCAAATGAAATACGTGTTACTGCCCAAAAACTACGAACATGTGCGAGACAGATAACCATAGACGACTGAATTTATATAACGAAAAAATGTATAAATATAATTTGGATTTAGGCTATATTAGGCGTATATTTGAGAAAAAGCCATAATAATAATTCCTCTAATCCTTATTCCCTACAAACAACAAACATTTTGGAAAATGAAAAAGCTTATGTCTATGTCATGTCTACATCATGTCTTGATTAATCCTGAACTGACAATGAGTGAACTGGGTGATATTCGACCTAATTACACTGCGAATTTTCTTTAATGCATGGTCCATGTCATTTTATTGAAAATAACAAAGTGCTCTTTTAATATTCGGATTTTTACAGAATACAAAAACTTGAATCAACCTATTAACATAAAACGCAATTTATTCGTCGCACAATTAGTATGCGTGCGTAAGTTAATGCAAATATGCATGGCAAATCTTATCCTAACTACGATAATTTTAAAAATGCGCAATTTGTTTTCAACTAAAAGTAATTTGCATTTGTTCAAAATAGTTCATTAGACTTTCAAAACAAAACAAATTCGTATGATAAATGCCTAACATAACGTGGTATATCTTGTGACGCAAATGTCTTCCTCGCATTGCTCCAATTTTGAATAAATTAGATTTGAAATATTTTATTAGAAATGACTGGCAGCGTGTTAGAAATATATGAATATTTAATTATTCCATTACATTTACAATTACATTAAGGTGGATCTTCCTTTATTAACTGCACCCTCGCTATTTTATGTTTTAATGACGTGATATCAAGTCAATCCAACAATTGATAATCGCTAAAATAACTATTAAATAATAAAAGCTAATTTAAAGATTTTAAAAATTCGACTTCTGAGTTGAAGCAGAAGAACAAATATCGCGGTAATAATTGGAATTGGATATCAGTAAACTTTGCGGATTATCAGCTTGACATTTGCAGCACGTCCATCCATTGTTCATCATTTAATGCGATTGTCGATTCACAACACTTCATGCAACAATTTATCGTCACATTTTAATCGAATGCAATTTAATGAATGTACAATATATGTTTAATATTTTAAATGATAAATGATAGTAAGTATTAAGTAATTTGCATGTCCACAAGACAAATTGCATTTTAATTTTTGTTTATTTGCAACGCGCAAATGCTGGACTTTTTCCGCCGAATGAGTACGGACCAATACGTCAATATTCCGCAATCGCTGAAATATACTCAAGGCACTGCCCAAAACTAAAAATTTATGAAGACTGAGTCAGGTAGAGATCGAAGAATCCGCATAATAATGAGGTTGTAATCGGGCAAAGGGACAGAATAAATTAAAGATACAGGCCGATCTGCATCAAATGTCCGTAATCAGAATTAAATTTCCAAATGAGTCGTATTGTTTAATTGTTAATTTGAATTTATAAAAGATAAAATTCCATCCATGAAAAAGGAGATATTTAATTTGTTTAAGGATTACTACTTAATAGTGTCTGGTTTATGTCGTGGAGTTATACATATGCTAAGTATGTGATGGAAATATACTGAGAGAAAAAGTTGGTCTTTATTTTGCAGATTTTGATTCAAATTTGGTTATGGAGAAATTTTTCTACCAATGTTAAATGTACGGGGGATCTTGGACCATAAGCAATGCGACAACATCAATGAAACTGCCAGTTACGATATCAGTCAAACACTAAATCACGAATGTGGCAAAAGTTACTAAATTATTGTGTGAACATTAATTGTAAACCTAACATGCAACTTCCAGACGTTAGACGATTGCGGAACATGTGTCAGCGACCGCCGCTGTAAGGGTTGCGGAATATGTCTACTAGTGTGTACTAATTGTAAACTTGAGACATGGGTGAAGACCTTGCGTACCGTTTGGGTAACATGTTTACAGCGTGTCCACCTCGCGTGCGGATGCGAAAATGGAGATGATAATCATTTTATGAAAAATCTATGGAATCTTGTTTTAAATGGAACGCATTTTTGTTACGGTTTAAAATATAAATTAGTTGATATCCAATAATGTGTAACAAACATGAGACATAAAATAGATAAAATCACTATTATACCAACGATTCCCGTTCAATAAATGTCCAAATTGTCCGAAATGTCTAAAAAGAGCGGGTATAGCTCCAAAAAAGATTTATCATTTTTGACAAAGTTTTACCAATCCGACAATTCCCGTTTTAACCGGCCGACACGGCCCACCTGCTAATTCTAACTTCCTGTTCAACCTGCTCGTTCCAAAAATTGTATTATTTTTACACGCAATATAAAATTACCAAATTCCCGTTTTCTAATAGCGTAGACACAGTCGGGTCGTTAAATAGAAAAATAAAGAATAACATAATGTAGCAGATGATACAGCTGAGGTCTTCGTCACAATTTATCATTCAAAATTTCTCATCTCTATCTTAACTCCCATAAGAGCACTTCAAACTTTTCAATTTTCGAGCTTTCGCTTTGGAATTTTCGTTTGAACACTCTCCCCGTTAGGCCGAACATTTAGGCAAAAAGCACCGTCCAAATCGGTCCAGTCGTTTGGGAGTTTTAAACGTATGAAACTTGGTGCATTTTTATATCTAGATATCTAGTGCTATAATCAAATCAATCAATTATGAAAAGCACCACATAAAAACTTGTAGCTTGTAGAGTTTGATCATTTTTTGTTACAATTTGTGAATTTAGTTTGGACTACTATACTATAATTAAACTTAAATTGTACAAAAAGGCCAACCAAATTCCAACTCAAATACTTCGACATTGTATAACGAAAATTTACAATTTAAAATTTGTTATCAATAGCACGCAATAGTAGGTTAAATGTGCAAATATATGCATATTTGATAAGAAGTGTGAATACAAATCATTGACATCGAGTATAAAAGGGCCGAGAGTGTCCCAACAAATCATTCTACTCTTGGTTTCAAGTAGCAAGAACAATTCAACCAACAATGGTAATCCACAATTTCGATAATACTTTTAATCAAGAATAATAACTAATAGGCATACACATTTTTCAACAGGCAAAATTCGTCGTCATCATTTCAGTTTTGGCTCTTGCCTCGGTCGCCTTCGCCCAAGGCACCACTGAATCAGTCACCAATATTGGTGCAAATCTCGGAAATCTACTCGTAAGCCTTGGCAGTGGGTTGTCATTCTTTACAACGACGGTTCCAGAGCTCTTTATTGGTCTCTACGGCGGATTGAACGGCCTCTTGGACTACCTTGGCCAAGGGCTGTATTGGCTTCTCACTGTTGGGCTTCCACTTCTGTTCCAATACAGTCCCCTCGCTCCACTTGGTAATCTCCTGGGATTCGTCCTGTTGTTCCTCTTCAATACAGTCAGGGACGCTGTTTGGGCGGCTTTTTCATCTAATTAACTGCAAAAATTTTGTACATGACCAATAAATATGATTATTGAACATTAGTAACGCTCTATTAATTCAAATATACCTCGTATTCCCAAAAAATATATTATTAAGTAAGTACACAAACCACACAAGTACCTTTACTAAATTAAAGCAATGCACAAATTATGTTTACAGTAAGTTGTCAAGTAATAAAGTGATTTGGCACATAAACACATGGGTGTTTTTACGAAATAACTGCATAACCACTATACTCATAATGTGTATATCTTATATATAAAAATGTAGAAAAAAATGTTGGTCTCTCTAAAACTCCGAAACGACCAGGCCGATTTGGATGGATTTTTTTCCAAAATGTTTACCCGCTTTAGAAATTTTGAATATTGCAAAGAGAAAACTGGGAAATAGAAAGGTAGTTTTCAGAAATATATGAGAATATGAGAGAACGTGATGGATATATGCGGCTGTTGATTGTGAGTGTGAGATTGCGAATAATGCAAAGAGGAAACAACGATTGCGAAGGTTATTAAGGCACACTAAATGTTAAAAACGACTATTCAATTGTCAGAAGGACAATATGGTACCTATGGTCGCCCTCGATGTTAGGAGCAGGACTGGAGATACAGTCGTAGAGAAATCTAGCTACAAAAATTGAACCGAAAAGGCAACCTACTGCATGCGACATGCCACAACACAACGCCACAGCGCCACACACGGTCTGATCTTTTCGTCATTAGTTTTCTTTCATGGCAGTTAAATTTCTGTAACAACAAATAACATTTATGAACCCAATATGACAATTTTCGTCCGTATATGGCTTTGGATTATAACAGTTATTTACGTTGCGAGTGCCGAATGTTGTGGGAAAATGCATCGTGTCGAAAGTGCGTTGTTCCGCGACAACAGAGCCAAAAATTTATAGAACAATTGGAAAGTGAAGCAGCATGTTTATAAATCATAATTGATCATGCAATTTATGTAAATTTAGTTCTAGTATTGCCACACATTTTATGCATTAAACAATTTACAAAAGAACAACTCAGTTTTTAAATTTTAATATTTAGGTTTAGGTTAGGTTGTGTATAATATAATTACTATTATACAGTATCGCTATATTAAATTATTTCTTCAATAAACAACTCCCCGTGGCCCGCCTGATTTAGCTCGGGCAAATTTTTCCAAACATTTTGCAAACGTTCAAGTATTAGAGCTTTAATAATGAACTTGAAACTATAACGATTTCAATAGCTTTATTGAAAATTTGATTAAATGTTTAATAGGTACCTCTGAAACAGTCTCAAGGGACGTATTCATTCTAATATAACGATGTAATTCATATAATTTAATTTTAAAATGATTTAGCTTTGTAGACATAATTTTTTAATTATTCGCTTTTAAAATATTTAAAATATTCAAATTGTTATCTGACTTAAGTAACCTTGTAAGGCAATGCTTGATGTATGCAAGTTTCCAAACTCGCAATCCGCCTAATCGCATGTGACTAAAATTGCAAATATATTCGTATGCGATAACAAATAAGAGCACATACTTTGTATTATAAACTATCAATACGTGTCATACATATCATTATTTCCATGTATATAAAGCCGAATCGTCACAAAACAAATCATTCTACTCTTGTTTCAAAGTAGCAAGCACAGTCAAGCAGCAGCAATGGTAAGAATACCAACTATTTTGAACATAGAACGAATCTGCAATACATTTGTTTTCCCCAAAGGCAAAATTCTTCATTCTATTGGCTTCCCTGGCCCTCGTCGCCGCCGTTTTCGCACAAGATCAAGCTCCCAGCGATTCTGGAAACTCAAACAACCCCCTTATTACAGGCGCCAATTCACTTTGGGGCCTCTTGGCGGGTCTCGGTTCTCTGCTCCTTGGCCCAAGCAGTGTAGTGGCATGGCTCTTGGAAGGTGTGAGATATCTCGTCGCTGGCATCGTGGTTGGAGTGAATTGGTTCCTGGACTTAAAAATCGGACAGAACATCCTGCTCTTGGTTGGCAGGCTCCTTACTGGGCTTGCCAACTTGTTCGGTACTTTAATCTTTGGATTCCAAGGCCCAAGTGCTTAAACTCATAATCAAAAAGTGACTTTATAAATAATAAATACGTAAAGGCAATTGAACGCTAATTCATCCTTTTATTTTTTTTTACTTATTTACCCAATTCTCAAACAAATCTTAAAAACATATTTTAACATCTGATAGTTTTAAGATGTTAAAACGTAGTTCTTTTAAACATTTTGAATGTCTATTTTTAGGGTTTGAAACAATTCTGTCTTCTCTTAGTTATTATTGATAGCGGTCCCTGTAGTCGCAGGATACAGCTGATTGGAATGACATGGCGCCCCTTATCCTGCGCATAATCAATACTGGTTGCCTATATCTCCTGCTCAACCACCATATTAAGTTTCGCTGAGGTGCGCGTCGATCAGCGCCGCAATCGTAGAGAATTTGTAGTTTTCCTGGCCTACGGGGAGTGCAATCTTAAAACTTTACGCATTATTAAAGAACAAAATTTGAAACAAAAAGTTCCATAAGCTTTCTTGAAGAGAACCGCTAAAGCGATCATTATCCTGGAATTAGACTATGAGGCATGACAAGTAAGTAACTAATATGACTATAGATATGATAGTGATATGTCTTTACTATAATTAAGAACGTTAATTATTTGTGACGGTTGAGTCAAATAATATTGGCGAAATTGTCTCTATTTTTTTGTGATAATGAAAGTGGATAAATTGAATGTAGATGGTAAAGATGTGTGCGATTGCGTAGGCGTGTGAGCGTGTGACGCGCGCCCCCACGGATCAATAAGCGCGGCGTCGCGACGCTCGTACAGTGTGAATCACGACGACGGCGGCACAGTGAGCGCCCGCGTCGAGCGTGCTGCGTGCATCTCGTAACGCCATTGCCGCACGGTATTGTTCGAGCACATCCTGCCCATCTGCACCTTCCAACCCTCCTCGTCGGTAGCCTTAGGCGCCGCGTAGCCACCTCGTCGGAGGTAACCCACCCCTAGCGCGCCGGGCAATGTAATTTGGCCAGCACGTCATCGTCGAGGACCGCAGGTTATCGATTGCGAGCGTGTGGAGCAGTTCCCGTTCGCTTTTGGCAGGCCCGAGCCTCGTCGCGAATTCTGTTGAATCATCAGCCTGCGGACGTGCACTTGGGTGGGTCAGAGCCAAAAAGCATCGCCGGGCGCGTTACTAGACAATTAGTGATCTCTATTAGAACGTTGGCACTTTATAGAATCCTTCACTTTGTATCAATCCATGGCACGGTTCTGCAAGGATAACGCGTGTTTGTTGTTCTGTGTTTAAGAAGCCTCGATGCAACTTAGAATAGAATATGCTCAAGTTACCCAAGGGTTTGAAAAAGAAGAAAAAAGGCAAGAAATCCAAGCATAAGGACGAAGAGCTTTTCACTCAGGAGGAGCTCGAAGCGTATCGCAGGGAGCACGCCAAAGAGCAGCAGCACGTCGAGGCTGGCGGCGAGGAGCCGACAGCGGCGCAAAACGCCACCGCCGAAAAGCCTTCGGGCAGTGGCGAGAACGAGGAGTGGCGCAAATTTCTCTCGCTCACTTCCGACGTCGACGTCGTTCTAAAGAAAACCCAGGACGACTTAGATCGCATCAAGAGCTCCTCGTTCTTCAAGCGCGTCCCACCACCCAGCGAGGTTCGCAAACAGGAGGAAGAAAAGGAGGCGGAAGTACGAGCTGAGGAAGAAGCCAAAGAGGAAGAGAAGCGTTTAATCGCAGCCGTAGAAGCGGCGATCGTTCAAGTCTCTGAATCAGAGAGTGAGGAAGAAGATGAAGATGACATCTTTGATACCGCATATATTGACGCTGTAGCTGCTGGGGAGGTCAAACTTGCGTATATTCCAGGTAATCTTGTAAAACATAATTTAACCTAAATTTAAAATTATCCATCTAAAATTGATGTTTTAAATAGAATCTCCAACTGAGGAGGCTGACGACGATATCTTCGATACCACATATGCTGAAAAAGCAATCCTAGGACCCAACGCGGAACGTAAGGGTAAAAAGCTCGTACCGCTTGGATCCGCTGTTGAGATTCTAACTGGTCGTGTGCAAGCACCAAGTTGCGTATCTATAAAACGACCCACAGCTAGGAGACAGGTCTTCAAGGAACAGAACCTCTTGTTAGGAAGTTTTGATGCCGAACAGTCTCTACCGGAAGGAGTAAAAGGTACTTGCATGATATGATATGTTAAACTAAAAATGTGTGCTTAATTGTTTTGGTAATTCCAGCAGACACACCTCCAGAACCAGCCCAGCCAAGCTTACTTGACGACGACGCACCAGAAGAACTTGCAGGTGAACCAATTGACCTTGCCAAGGTTATTGTCACACCTGTTTGCGCCCGAGCAGAGTCAGTTGTACCAAAATCTAAGGAATCGCCCAAAAAAGAAGAAGGACAAGACATCTTAGAAGAATTCGACGTACTACAGAAAGTTGAAACGCCCGAAGATGAAGACGATCAAGAGTTTGCCCTTTTAGCAGCGGAAAGTCTTTCTAAACCAAAACCAGTTGCCGTTTTAGAAGCGCAAACTGTTCAGGCAACACCTAAGGGTGCGGGCGATAATTGGAACGCATTTGGTCAGGAGGGACCTAAAGCTGATAGTGACGAGGAACCGTTGGAAGACGATCCATTTGACACCACCTTTGCCGAGAACATCCTACCAGGACAAGCTGAACTTAAACAGATTGAACGGGAGATTTTGGATAGCGAAAACGATTTAGATTTTAACCCACGCGCCGACGAAGTTTATTCTGAGATAATCCGTAGGTCGAGTGTTAGTATTCAACTTACTAACCCAAGCGGGCAAAGAGAATCATTGTCGTCCTTGGATCGGGTACACGAAGACGAGCTAAATTCTTTGAGAACATCCCATCGGGACCTTCTCGGTGGGTCTAATACTGATTTATCTCAGTTAGGGGAGGCTATCCAGCCCAAGGAAAATACAGAAGAAGGCGAAGACGATTTCGATTATTCTGACCCATTCGATACTTCGGCCGTTGATGCAGTTGCACTCCCAGGCACAACTGAATTAAAATTCTTAGAAAGAGAACTCTTAGGAGAACAGGTTGCCCAACAAGTGGTGCAGCCGCCTGCGCGCCCGGCGCCTCCGGTATTTGCCACAACATTACCTGTTGAGGACGACGACGACGACTTCGATCCAAGAGCATTTGAGAATCCGCAAGTTACATTCAACCGCAAGGTTTCGTTTGACTTGCCACTGGGAAAGCCAGATCTACTAAGTGCCAACGAAGACGCCGACCCGAAAGTTTCCAAACCTCTTACGCCTTATTACGTGAGAGAAAACTCCATACCGGAGCAGGATATCGATCCGTTTGATACTACCTTTGCTGAGAGTATCGCTCCCGGGCAAGCGGAGTTGAAACAAATCGAGAGTGCACTGTTAAATTCAGAGGTAACTGTTTGCGACTTCGACCCAAGGGACGAGAAACAGATTGCAGTTGCAAAAGTCAAAGAGGAAATCGAGCAGATCATACGTGCTCCAAGGAAACCTTCGTTGCCTGCGCAACCTGCAGCTCAGTTACCGAAAGCGCCTTCGCCGGAACCGCTTGATTTGCTAGGGCTTGACAACGACATCGGTGCTAAGGTTTTGACCCCATCTGCGGAAACTAAAAGTTTCGAGGACGATATCGATCCATTCGATACATCTATTGCTAGTAATATCCTCCCAGGTCAAACGGAATTACGGCTGATTGAATCAGAGCTCATAACGAACGCGCCTGAAGCTCAAGCGCAAATCAAGAGAAATCTAACTGATCCTGATTTTGATCCACGAGACGAACCTATACCGTCGGCAGCATCAGTTGGAAACCAGAATATATTGGAAGCAGACACTGGTTTGTCCCACGTTAAACCTTTGACACCAATAACAGGAAGAGTTAGTTTCGACGTTGGTTTCGACGAAGACGACGATATCGATCCATTCGATACTAGCATTGCCAATAACATTGCGCCAGGACCTTCGGAGCTAAAGCTGTTAGAATCAGAATTGATTTAAGGTCGTAAAGATAAATAGATAGATACCACCATGGCAGCCAATCCGTTCCTATTCACCGAGGACGAGTATGTCTCGCCAAACGCGGGCAACTCGAATCCTTTCCTAATGAGCGAGGAGTGTTTCCCTGATGCAGCAAGTAATCAATTTGGTATGCATGACAACCCATTTCTGTCTCAAAGCGCTGCTATAATGGCACCACAGGAACCAGGAGGAGGAACAACAAACCCGTTCGCCTTTGATCCAATGGACTTAGAGCCGAGCGAAGCGCAGCCTGCACAAACTGGAATGTTCCAACAACCACTGGCTTATGTTCCGCAGCCCGGAAATATATTCATGGAAGCAAGTAACATGCAACATGACTTCCTGATCGACACCACTGCAGCCATCCCACAAAAACCCACGGATCTTGACTTGAAATATACAAATTCAGTTGCAACGGATGCAGAGCCTAATGGGCTGCAACCAAAACGACCGCCTCCGCCAAGACCACCCCCATCCAAGGAAACCCAAGATCTGTTTATGTCCGTTATGGGCGAGATGGATGCAGCTAGTAGTCATCTTCTCGACCGAATACCGCCAACGAGAACGCCAAGTCCGGTGTCGATGAGAGATTTGCATTCACCAAGTCCGACACCGGAACCACAATTTGGTGACTTGTTAGATGTCAGTGATGCTAAGACGGATACTACTGGTGGGCATCAGCCTACATCAATGATGCAGGAAGATTTATTAATGATGGGCGATGATCTAAGTGACACAACTGTTCCGGATATGCTCAGCCAACAACCAACAATGGCTGCACAGTTTGTAATGCCCACGGCGGTATCACCACCACAACACAATTTTGCTCCACCTGCTAGGCCGGCTCTTCCTCCTCAGCCAATAGTTCCACCACAGCCAGTAATTCCTCCGCAACCTGTGATGCCTCCACAACCAGTAATTCCACCACAACCAGTTATTCCATCACAACCAGTTATTCCGCCACAACCAGTTATTCCACCACAACCCGTTGTTCCTCCACAACCCGCGATTGCCCCAACTCGACCTGCTCCGCCTTCACGTCCGGTACCCCCACGTCCGGCACCACCACAGAAACCACCCCCGCCCATTATTGCTCAAACTCCTCAGGTCCCACCGCAAGTGCAAGCCACCGGGCCACCACCGAAACCGCCAGCGCCACAAGTGGCGGCACCTCCAGCCAAACCACCACCACCGACGATACCAGCAGTTGCAAAGAAAGAAGATGATATAATGGATATGTTCGGAACAACGCAAACAGCACCCAAGTCGGCAGCAGATATTATGAATCTATACAAATCAGAACCAGCAGCAATTGATTTACTATCTGACACATTGGATGCACCTCAAGCAGATCCTGAGTCGAGCGAGAGCAACTCAAGAAAGAGTTCAATTCCTTCTGATACAACAGTTGTGCAGAATTCTGCCGCAGCTGTCCATGTAGCAGAACCAATTGACGATGTATCAACTGATACCATTGATACCTCCGAAATCCAAGTATCACCCCAACAACCATCTGACTTCTTATCGCCTCAGCAAGACATGCAAATGGACACAAGCGATAGTCAAAGCAAAGAATCTGTATCCAGTGCCACTTTCAATCCGTTCGCAGCTGTGGAAGAAACAAGTCCAACTAATCCATGCGTCATACCGACGCAGGACTTCTCCAATCAGGAATTTATGCCAATGGAGACAAATCAAAACTTTCAACCGGCAACTACTCTTGACAATAGTTCATACCAAGCACCTGCGGAAGTTAACTACTCTTCTTCGACAAATATTTTCGCCACAAACAGCGACAGTTTCACGACTGCGGTGACTCGACCAGCAGAAACAAATATATTTACTGCGCCAAAGGTGGACGCGTTCAGTTCAAGCACAAACACGTTTACAACAAATTCAAATACTTTCGGAACTCAGCCAGCCGACGACTTCGATGCTTTTGCAGCTAAATTCGAGTCGGCCAAAGATGAAAACCGTAATGGAGCTTTTGACGCGTTTGGAGGATCCGCTGGTGCGGATACATGGGGCGATGATTCAGGGGATGGATTTGGATCGTCCGGTTTCGGAAACGAAGAACAATTTGATTCATTTCTAGCAATGCAGGAACCTCCATCGGTACCGCAAAGCACTCCTTATAAAATGAGCAAAGTTGGATCCTTAGACTCAGACGAAGAAAAAGATTTCAAAGTGGTAATCCGTGCAAAAGGCGATGACAGCTTTGGAGGAGCGTGTCCAATATTGGCACCTCCACCACCAGTAACCAACTTGGCCTACGCGGATCCTTCTAGGATTAATCCATTTGATCAAAGCGAGTCTGTTGCTCCCGCACAGCCCGAGTTTACTCTACCAATGGGTAAGTCCAGAATTACATGCAAATTCAATTTGTAAATCACCATTTGTAATTCCAGGAGAAATGAAACGATCAGAGTCTGGTGAAACACCGCCCACTCCACTCTTCGATGAAGATACATCAGTACCACTTGAGCCATTCCCTCGAATGGACTATGCAGGCGAAGGCTGGGAAATGCATCTGCGGCAACCGAACAAAAAGAAAATTACCGGGCAACGCTTCTGGAAGAAAATTTGGGTCAAACTGGCGTACCAACCGGATTGTGTTTTGCTGCAGCTCTTCAACCAACAAAGCGACAAAGATCCATTCCAAGAGTTGCCGCTGCAACCTTGTTACTCCGTGTCGGAGATTGGCGCACAACAATACGACAACTTTGGAAAGATCTTCACTGTCAAGCTGCAGTATATTTTCTATAAGGAGCGTCCAGGTGTACGGCCAGGTCAGGTGAAGAAAGCTGAACGAATCACCAATCGTCTGAGCAAGTTTGCTCAGTACGCAATCGCTGGTGATTATGAAGGATGTAAAGAATTTGGCAGCGACTTGAAGAAGCTAGGTCTACCAGTTGAGCACGCACCACAAGTTTCCCAACTAATGAAACTGGGCTCGCTGAATTTTGAAGACCTCAAGCAGTTTTCATTCACAATCGAAGAAGCATTATTTAAGTTGCAGGCACACCGTGATCGCGCATTGAATTACAAAATGGAAGAAGTCCAGGTGACAGCTGTAGACGAATTGTACGTGGAACAAGATGCCGATGGTCACATTGAAAAGCAAATCGCTCGCGTGCGGCTGTTCTTCCTCGGATTCTTGACTGGTATGCCCGATATAGAGTTAGGAGTGAACGACATGCGCCGTCAAGGCAAAGAAGTAGTAGGTCGTCACGATATCATACCTGTTGTGACCGAAGAATGGATCCGCTTAGAGAACGTGGAATTCCACAACTGCGTCCAACAACCTGACTACAACGAAACGCACATCATCAAGTTCAAACCTCCAGACGCTTGCTACATCGAGCTACTGAGATTTCGCGTGCGCCCGCCCAAGAACCGTGAGCTGCCACTGCAATTAAAGGCGCAGATCTGCGTGACAGGTTACAAAATTGAACTGAGGGCTGACGTATTAGTACCGGGCTTCGCCTCACGTAAACTGGGTCAAGTTCCATGCGAGGACGTTATGATTCGCTTCCCGATTCCCGAATGCTGGATCTACATGTTCCGAGTGGAGAAGCACTTTCGGTACGGATCAGTCAAATCGGCGCATAGAAGGACCGGAAAAATCAAAGGAATAGAACGTATCCTGGGTACAGTTGATCAGCTACAAGAGAGTTTGATAGAAGTGACATCGGGACAGGCTAAATACGAACATCAACACCGGGCGATTGTGTGGAGATGTCCCAGATTACCAAAAGAAGGTCAAGGTATGTACATTATCTGAAAATTATTTAAAACGTAATGAAAAACGAATCAACATTGAATTCCCAGGTGCATATACAACACATAATATGGTATGCCGATTGTCCCTGACAAGTTTCGACCAGATGCCGGAGTCTCTCGCAGAATATTGCTACGTAGAATTCACAATGCCTGCGACGCAAGTCAGTCACACCACTGTGCGTAGCGTGAGCTTGCAAAATTCAGACAGTGACGAACCACCTGAGAAATACGTGCGATATCTGGCACGACACGAATACAGGTAAACAAATTACACATGATAATTTGGCATGAGTTGATAAAAAGGCAATTTCTATGCAAATTCGTGTTATCAGGGTCGGAATCGAGCATACGGAAGGTGCCAATCCGAACGCCTACGCTGTTGCCACGAAGGTCACCGCCAAGCCGCCTGAAGAGAAGCCCAAGCCCATTCCCGAAGCGGAATCTAGTTCGGATAGTGATTAAGCTTCGACTAGGTAACAATACATTCACCGAGATAACATTCCAGTTTTCGAAGGCACACAACTGAATACATTCCATACATGCCGAATGGTATCACACCCAGATACGGAAATAAACGAATCGTAAATACCTTCCAACGAAAAGTCCGGATCGCGCAGTAATAATTAATTAAGTTCCACGAATCCTCCTATATCACATGCGGTGTATCTGGCAATATGCACATTCAACCTGAGGTATTGAAAATATGTAAGAGTATGTAAAACATGTACCAAAACCGAAACTGAGTAGGAATTTAGCGAAGGAAAGAGAACGTAGAAAAGATTAGGAAAGCTTTTACACAAAATGAATATGTGAAGATTCTTCATAAGTAATAAACTACTTGCGTATGATGTAATACTTAAGTTAACTTAAGCGACAAGAGTTTGCAATTGATTCGATGTTAAAACACAATATAAACGCAATAGATGGTAGTGTAAACGTTATCGGATGCTTTGCTGATGTTGTGTGACGCAAATTGAGAACTTATCTAAATTACTTAACTGAAAATTTAAACAAAATAATCGAGCGGACAATATACTAGTTTAGTTGCAAACAAAATGCGTATCCCGTACTTAAAGTAAGCGTGTATAGTTAGGTCGGCGTAGGTACAT
Source organism: Ecitodaemon sp. MM-2014 (assembly GCA_030557295.1). Lineage (NCBI taxonomy): Eukaryota > Metazoa > Arthropoda > Insecta > Coleoptera > Staphylinidae > Ecitodaemon > Ecitodaemon sp. MM-2014. The sequence goes on along the minus strand of JARRAA010016724.1, from coordinate 135,737 downwards.
TCAAGGTGTTTAATAGATTGATAAGTTTAAACATTCGTAGGGTTTACCAAGCGCAATATATTATATTATATTCATTCTTGGATTTTAAACTAAGTCATAATATTGTTGTACAAATGCACTGAAATTGTTATTAGCGCATTTCTAGGATAAGTCGTTGTGTTCCCAAAAGTATTGCAAGTCTCTGGACACAAAATGTGATTTAGTTTTGTTAGTTACATTAACATATCATCTCTGCGTTTTGTACAAATGTCCGTAATGATCAACAAGAAGTTGTTGATAATTTCGGACATTTGTAAACTCGTGTGGCAACAGTAGAAACGATAAATGCACGCAAACAAGCAATGCAGTGATTTTTACTGTTTCTTTTGCGTTGCAGTATTCAGTGCAAAACTTACAATTAGTTTAGGTGTTTAGTATTTAATATCGTAGTCAAAATTGTGTTGATTACTATTCCGTTGAGAATTTTCATGTCGCACTTGTTGACTTGCTAGTCGACAATCGACAAGTATACAGCTAGGCCCAACCAAAGAATAGTTTAAGAACAAACTACCACCTAACATTTGAAATAATCTAATAATACGCTAAGATATATCTAAATACTTTTAAGATGCGTCATAGTTCGCCCCATTAAAAACAATGCAGCATATTATTCGTCGACGAAAGTTGATGGATCAGTTTGAAACCACGGTTTACGGTACAACAGCAAACGGCAGTTGTCAACTTCATTTCGATAATAGTTGTAACACGTAATCACTTGCGAATGAGTAGTTATTAAGGAGTACCCAAAGCATTATCAAACCAAACATGTATAACTACTACCACTTGTAATTAACTCGTATTGGCACACGTACTCATTCTAAGGACGCTAAGGACTAATGATATTAATAATATTCAATGAATGGAAACGTTCCCAGGTATACTTACGCAAGCAACTCTAATCGATTCCAGTTTACGTAAAGCTCTTACTTTCCATGTTATTAATTGTAACACGTTGTTATTAGTTGAAATCGATTGATTATTGAATGCGTTTTCGCTAGGAGTTTGAAATTGATAGTTATCCAGAGAGTTACCGAGAAGTTGAAGTTACATGTGGCTTGTTGATCAAGCGCACGGCTTACAAATGTTTATTGTAAAATTTGTGTGTAACACCGCGCGATTTAGCAGCACGTCACGGGGCGGCGACCCCAAGCGACGATGCGATGTTGAACCAAATGAAGAAAGATTAGCCGTAGTTATATATCGATACTAACATAGGGTGTTGACTAGTTATATAAAAACGTTTTCGTTGTGAGTTATCGCTTAGTTCGTACATTTTTCGACGATTCGGGCTCGAATTCGAGCGAACCGATGAATCAGTGGAGTCAGATTCTAGTCACTAGTATTTAAGATGATTGTAAAGCTGTAATATATCGGATATTTAAGATTTAAGGTGGATATTTAAACAAATATTATAACGAGTAAAGGAATAAATAAATCAATAAATACATGTATGTAATGAAGTCACATACTGTTTTATTTTTCATATTAGATGACCAGATTAACTAAATATTTCTCTTATCCTGCAGTCCCCAGGGTTATCTATCAAATATGGTAAGAACTTTGGTTCAAGTTGCTTTCAGAAGATAATTGAGATTATTAAGATGGTAAAAATGGCACGACATAGATATTTAATGAAATATGCCATATTTTAAAGGTAATTGATATAGTAAGAATACTTTTGATATGCACAGACTAGTCTGGGAATGTCAGAATGCATATAATCTGACGTTCCCATCCCGATCCGCCAGATAACTTGCAAGGAACAAAATTTATTTCGACCGCGGGATACTGCACAAGTAAATCACTAATAAATCACAAATTTCCTTTAAATTAACAATAAATCATTTACTTTGTGGTCTTACACTTAATCTTTTCTAACATATGATCCTTCCACTCTTGCTCAGGAATGTTACTAGCCCAGTCTGGAATGCTACTAGCAGGTAGTGTAAAATTCAACATTGCATCTTTAACAGCTCTGACTTTGTCAGAATCCATCTCAATGTCTTTGCTTTGCGAATCTGACCAAACTTCTTTTAACAATGTGTTATCTACTCTGTCAATTGCAGGTAAATCTGAAGGTCCTGCTTGGTCATGTATAGAAGTGCCCATGACCTCTTCATTTTCATCTTCTTCGGAGTCTGAATCATTTGCTGGAATGTCGTTAGCTCCATTTAGTTGATGATAGCCTTCATAACGATTGTCATCATAATCTTCAAATGCTGCATCATTGTTCTCATTATTATGTATAATGATATCACTGCTGGATGAAAGCGAGTTGTCGGGGTCGTGTGGGTCTGGTAGGCCCATGTTTTCCAGTACCATTTGCTTTCGTTTTAATATCTTGTAATTTATTGGTGATCAAGCAGCTGCACCTGAAAGGTTATTACAATTATCATGAGTTTTGAAGGAAAATAGCAGAGAAAAGTTGCTATTTGTTTGATGAAATGTTGCAGTATACACTTGCCATGTTTTCTTAAACGGTTGTGGGATAATTTGTTGTCTTATTATGGATTTATTTGTGTAATTTGTTATAAATTGCAGAGGAAAATTGATTATTTTCACAGAATGGCACACCTAGCGCCATCTACTGGATTTGAATTAAACCAACGACTTAGTGCGAAAGCTACCTTAAAACTTATTCATTTTAAAAATACATTTAATTTATCAGACTAATTTTCCCAGCCATAACTTTTAGTGAAATAGAGTTAAAATATATACAACAATTAATTAGTATAAGTTTATATTGATTTTAACCATTTTAATTATAAATATTTATTTACATGGGTGAGTTTAGCTTTATTCACATGAAATCTCCCAAGTTCAAATAAAGTCATGAATACTGAATGGAAAATAAAGCTATACTTCTCAAAATAATAAACATTAGTCACCGATACTCTACCTAAAAATATATTGCTACTTCCTCTAACTAATACATTGATTCATTTAGTCGCATATCCCTTGAAACTAGCTTAAAATGCAATAAAATGTAGCAGCTGATATTTCGAAATTGCGTCATGTTCACATGCCCCAAAGTAAATTCGTGACATAACCTTCGGGCATGGCATGCGAAATGGTGAACGAAATAAACTAATTATTGCAAAATCCACGCAGAGATTGATATAAATAAAGTGCGCAATTGTAAGTACTAAATCAGATCATTCTTTGTAGTCACTTAATTACGGTGTAGGCAAGTGATCTAACCGCTTAAATGCTTTGCTTGTTTACTTGCAACAAATGCCCTCCAAAAACAGATCCAAATTACCTCACTTGCTGTGCTCAATAAACACAATAATTAGCAAAATAACTCGTATTACTGATAATCTTTTAGCTCCAAGCGTTGCAGTTGCACATGAATAATTTGTAGCATTGTCCAGAACAGTTTTCTGAACTCATTCGCTATCATAGGCAAAGTCAGACTTATTCATTTGCCTTTAAAATATTGTATTAATGTAACGAAAATCATGAAATTCATATAGTTTGAACATAGATTTGATAGTTTCTATTTTTAAAATAGTTATTTTGATTGTCTGCTTTTTATTTAAACATTTTGTGGGGTTTCTTAAAGTTTCAAAAAATATTTGTCTTATCAGGGTAGGAAATCAAAATGTCGCGAGTTAGCGACACCGTAGCATTGCTACGAAGTCTGCAATTAATTGCGGAAGCCGGGGCGAATTTGCAACGAGCGGAAATGCGTACGATTTGGGCGAACTCATCGATTCGCACTGTTCTGGAAGAAGTTCCGAGCAAAATTCGTGAACGACGGGTGAATCTTCGTGAAGTCGTGGATACTGCCGCGGATACAACGAGCAGAATGTCCACTGTACTTAGCGGGATATCGGAATTTGCAAGGTATAACAATCTACCGGCTACAAAATCTTTAAAAGCTGGGGATGGTAACCAAGGTGAGTGGAGTAAAACTTTACTAATCGAATAAAACATTAAACATTAACCGAGAACTTATTCAGTTAAATATATTTCAACCGTATCAAATTTATTTATATAAAAGTAATTTTAAAGGATTTAATAAATTTAACAAAATTTATAGATTTTCAAGATTACATTAAAGCTGCTGATGTGTATAACAAACCAATTAGACAAGAGAAATCGTCTGAAACTGTCAAAGCAAGTGAAAAAACGTCCGACAATTTTTCTAAGCTAGAAACCCACCGAGTTGTGACTGAATCGCGTGATCGTGCCAACCGACAGTTTGAAATCAAGTTGACTCCAAGTGATAAAGCCCTCCTCAAGAAGTTAGATAAACAGCATCGCGAGAAAATGGCAAAGGACTTAAATAACGAGAATATTAAGCAGTTCGTGGATGCGCAACTGCGGGACAGCGACCAGCCCATCGTTCAAACTGGGCCTGAACAACCGACGGTTGTACCAAATCCAAAATCGGTAATTATTTGAAGCCCACATGTTGAATAAAGTTGTAATATAGAGTATTATTGTATGCAGTTGACTACCACTTCCAAACAACGTAAAGTTCCTTCATCAAGGGTTGGTAGAATGGTGTCTTTTGGTACCCTTGCTGCTGGATTGGGCATAGGTACCTTGACGGAATACACTAAGAGAACTTTGGGGATCGAAAAAGATAATGACGGCAACATTTTCATGAATAAAGCTAACATGGAGAGGATTGTTGATACGCTGTGTAAAGTCCGAGGTAAGTGTACATCACGCAATTCTGATTAAAAACTTATAAGTTTACAATTTCTAAAGGTGCTGCTTTAAAACTTGGACAAATCCTCTCTATCCAAGACGAATCGATCGTTGATCCTGAGCTTGCAAAAGCTCTAGAACGCGTTCGGAAATCTGCCGATTTCATGCCCACATGGCAACTGGAAAAAGTCCTAATCTCCGAATTGGGAGACAACTGGCGTTGCAAATTTCAAACTTTCGACATGGAACCATTCGCCGCTGCGTCTATTGGTCAGGTCCATCGGGCTTGTAGTTTGGACGGGCGTGAAGTCGCTGTGAAAATTCAATATCCTGGAGTTGCAAAAAGTATCGAATCGGACATTGACAATCTGATTGGGATCATGAAAGTGTGGAACATATTTCCGCCCGGCATGTTTGTGGACAATGTCGTTATTGTTGCGAAGAGGGAACTTGCATGGGAAGTGGATTATCACAGAGAAGCGGAGTGCACGAAAACTTTTAAGCGATTAGTGGAAAGGTTTCCTTATTATCACGTGCCGGAGGTTGTCGACGAGTTGTCTAGCGAACAAGTGTTCACCACGGAGCTGGTCGATGGCATTCCCGTCGACCAGTGCGTAGGTTTGCCCCTGTCCGATAAGAAGTTTATTGGGGAGAAGATGTTGGAGTTGATCCTGAGGGAGATAATGGATTTCCAGTACATGCAGACCGATCCGAATTGGGCCAACTTTTTATATAATCCTAGGAAGAAACAGGTTGGGTTAAAAATATTAAGTGAGTGATAACGTTAACATTTTTGTTATTTCCAGCTTTTATTGCTAGACTTTGGTGCGAGTCGAGCTTATCGCAAGAAATTTACGGATAATTACGTCAGGATCATCAAAGCAGCTGCAGAAGGCGACAGAAACACTATTTTGACTTATTCGCGAGAGCTCGGTTTCTTCACTGGCTACGAAAGCAAGGTATTTAACATAATTCTGACTGAATTTGTTACAATTCTCTAAAACTATTCTCTAACAGTTAATGGAAGAAGCCCACATCGATGCCGTAATGATCCTCGGCGAAGTGTTCCGCGGTCCCGGCGAATTTGATTTCAGCAATCAAAACACTACCGAAAGAATTCAACACTTGGTTCCTACTATGCTAGCTCATCGTCTCTGCCCGCCCCCAGAAGAAATCTACTCGCTACATCGCAAAATCTCCGGGGTGTTTTTACTCTGCTCCAAATTAAAGATTTCCGTAGACGCGAGAAGAGTTTTTTACGATTTGTACGACAAGTACAAATTTGATTACTAGATAGTGGTATCTAATAATCATTGAGTACTAGCCGCATCATGTAACAGATCATCAATTATTAAGCATTACTGAATGAAAAAAAGAATAGCAAATGAATAACGTATAATAATCTATAATGCTCTCAGGAACTAAATAATATCATTCATCATCATTTAGATTGTTTAATATTCTTCTCAGTAATCTTGTTGAATGTCTTTGAATAACACGAGCAAACTTGAAAACGTCCGAACGAGACGCGATTAGCATGCAACTACTACGGCAACGTGGCGGCGTGAGATTGGTCTAATCAACGGTGCGTGCATATGTTTTGCAAGGAATGCATGAAACGATCGATTATTACCATTATTATTTCGCGGCGTACGAAGTTTTATCGGGCATTACGCGACTGTCGTTCAGTGCGTGGTATTATTAGACTGTTACACATTAACCTTCGAGTTAATGTGCCCACGTCTTTGCAAAGAAATGCCTTTAAACATTTGATATTCGCACAAAATCGCAATTAATCTCTAGGCGAGAGGAGAAAAAATGCGGAAAATCAGAATTTTATGCTTTCAATTAAATATTGACGCGAAGAAATTGTTCAAGGACATTCACTTTCTTAACTGGACATTTTTTCAGTTGTAGATTCACTAAATTTGTACATGAAATTTATAAAATGTGTTGAGTGCAGGTATTTATATTGTAACATTTGCTAGGGAGAACTATTTATATCTGTTTATACATGTGGAATTGACTTTAATAAAATTATTGTTGGTACTATTTATGTACTTCAAATATTATTTCGAAAGAAATTAATTTTGTTTCTAAAATCAGATCCTAAATTAAAATGAATATTTACGGTTTTTGGGTTACTGGGCCATTACTAATATGGGTCGAATTACCCGAAAAGTATTCATTTGCTTGGAAGCGTGTGGTATAAACTCAAAATTTCGAGATTGAAATTCTTTTTTGAGCATATACACGTTTAAATGCACTTTTCAGGATCCAACTAAACACTATGTTGTTAATATTGTGATGATAAGCGAACTACTGACGGAGTTACGAGATTTATCTGGGGCAAAAACCAAAACTGATGTTCACTCTGATGTTAAAAAAAAAGACTTGAAAATGTATGTCAAATAATTTATTTAGCATTTATTACTGAGGTTTATTTAGAAATTTATACGCCCGGAGTTATATTACACAGAATTTTCGAGAATACATTTTTCTGGATCGTGCGGGCTCGCCGAGAAAGTGAAATGCACGTTTGCGAAATGATGTAAATCGTTAGATAATTTTCTCATATTTGTAACAAACGAAACAGGTTTAACTAGAAAAGCAAGAACCCACACCCTTTGTTATAACATTTGTAACATTCGCTAAATAACTATTCTAAGATACTTTTACTGCTTTTCATACACTTAAAGTTGCAAATCCAATTGGACGTAATAAAACTGCACGTGATTCTAATTTACGATCGCTGCCCTTTCCAGGAATTTGCATTATTTCGCCGAATGAAATTCTGACCGTATTGATTTATGAAGTCCACGCCACTTGCGCAATTTGTTTCGTTGCTCATGCGTGACACGGCTTGACATTAAATAATGCACTTCGAGATTACCAGAATGCGCATAAGAAACCGTAAAATTTCAATTTGAACGATTGTTCCTACTTTTATATCTTTCGGTAAACGCACGATAATCAATTATAGAATCCAATTTTTTATTGATAATGAAGCAAGTTTTAATATGTCAATAAAGAAACTATGCGATTATTGATTGATATTATATTCTTCTATAAAAATGTCATCACCCACGTGATAATTAATAATTAAATCATTTTTTTATCGCCAATTAAAATAATTGCACACAAAAGGAAATTAATAAAACCGTTTTTAATCACCATCCAATTAATTTAGCATTTATAATTAAAGTGAATATTAATTTATGTTGCATTCACCTTTGCAGTGGTAGAGCGGTGACCGGCGTGACGTGGAAACTGGAAAGAAATATGCAAGGAAACTTGGGCGGAAACCGAATGCAAACGCAATGAACCCATGCGAAGTCGTGCTCTTTAAATCTTTATTTCATTCGGGTACACGTCAAAAATTATAAACAAATCGTAGCACTCGGCAGTGCCCTTTTGTTACCATCTTGCTCGCCGACCGCAAATATCACACGGCCGATATTGCTCTCGGAACCAATTGCAAAAGCAAGTGTTTCAATCTTAAATGCTCAGCGATCGAAAATGAAGTATTTATACCGTTCTGGCCGGTGCTCTAATAGCAAAGCGTTGTTCGCAGGGAAAACTAATAACGATGATCGAAATCTTATCTAAATTGTGTGGAATTATTATGTTTAAAGATTTGGATCTGCAATAACAGGGCGAGGAGCGCGCGTTCAATAATTGTTATTAAGTTCTGGCATTCCCAATTATCCGCGACATGCCTCTGAATTGTTGTTCGATTGAATGCGCAGCTAGTTCCAGCTAGCAAATTGTATGGGCGTGCATTGTTTGATCTGAAGAATTTTTATTTAGCTTCAGGTTTGCGTTTAGACAGATCTGGATTAATTCAAACAAAAGGGCAATCAATGATGAGTATGAATTAATGGTATTCGCTCTGGGGGCGTTATGCTGACCTTTACCGTAGATGGTAATCTGTTTAATTAACCTCCAGTTTACGTTACCGTTTTTGTTGCAACTTTTCAATTGCGAATATGGAAAATCACGCCAACAAAGCACAATTATGCGCGGTGCGGTGCCGATCGGTAACGGACACGACAGAAGTTTGTAAAAATTACAGAAATAGGTGAGGTCGGACACGCTGTGCGTTGGGTGTACTCCAATTGCACCGCAATGCACTTTCCTCGGTATGATCGCGCTCGTGAAAGAATTGCGAAAGAACAAAACGATTAAATCGAGATGGAGCGCGTGTACCGGCGTTTGCGAAGGTCGTCTCGGAGGTATAAATACTGAGTTATCATTCCGAGAAGGCATATTGTTAAGTCAACTCAAGACGTAGCAAGATCTCCTGAAAATGAACGCTTTGGTAAGTCAACACAAGTCACCATTAAAAATATTTATTGTAACAATTATTTTAAAAGAAAAACTAAAATAATTTCGATTTTCCAGACTGTTGTCGCTTTCGCCTGTGTGGCCGCCATCGCCGCCGCCGCTCCATCTGGCCATGGCCATGGAGTAGTCGTCTCCGGCCCAAGTGGAGTCGTCACCGGCCATGGTGCCGTCGGACCCACTGGCCACGCTAACGGCTGGGATGATGGACGCTGGGATGATGGTCGCTACGACGGCGCTTGGGATGATGGCAGCTGGGGAGCTCACTCCAACGTTGTCCACGGTAACGGCGCCACCCTCGTCGGAGCCTCCGCTGGCCACGCTTCGGTCGTCGGACCCGTCGCCGGTCTCGGACACGGATACGGTGGACTCGGTGGATGGGCTGGACATGGTCTCGTTGTCGCCGGTGGTTATGGTGGATATGGACACGGACACGGACACGGCGTCGTCGTCGCTGGACCCCCAACTGTCCCAGCCACCATTGTCGGCCCAGCCGGTAAGGTCAGCGCCGACGGTCTCTGGGGACCCACCAGCGCCGGTCTTCACGGACATGGACACCACTGGTAAATTCCATCTGCTACCAGCACGCCAACAATATCACCAATTTACCAAATAACCTTTTTACCATCTACAATACCTTGCAAAGATAGACCAAGAACGGGGAGCAACCGCCATTAGATTCCCGCCGTCGAAAAGGCCGCCATCTTTACTTCTGAGCCATTCTTTTAGTCTCACATATTTATAACTCTCTTTGTGTTTCCTTCACGACCTATTTTTCACACCTGTCTACATTTTCAACAGCGGCTGATCTTCTGGTGGGTTGCCGGAATGGGTATGAACCATGGCTACGATTATGACATTCTGAATATGACATTTCACACTTTGTCCTACCCAATGGGTAATGCACAGTGTGAATCACTATTTTTGTACATATTATGTAAAATATATAGCGAATGGAAAAATTGCAAATCTTTTAGTTTTTATTGCTATCCCTAGACGAAAATCCATAAAATTGAAATTCAAGTGAAAAACAAACCTGAAGCGAATGGTTCCATTGTGAAATAAAAGCCTATGATAAACATGTCATTGCTTAATTCATACGGAAAGCATTTAAACGCTTATCTCGCGCATTTCTTATCTGCGTATGAAATTGCAAATTATTTCCGGGCTTTATCGCTTTAATAAATTTATGATATAAATTTAATTTGTACTTTTCTGACAGATGGACGCTGGTCACTAGTTATGCATTGTTCAACATATGATTATTATTATGTTGCATTTGTGCATTAAAATAAGCTTTATTCTGACAATTGTGAGCGGGAATGTTTGTCAACGCAACTTCATTTTTAACAGATATCAGCAAGAAAATCACCGATGTCCCCTCAATACTACTATTTGTAAATATCTACAAATATTATAATTTAATCGCCTATATATTGGATTGAGTACTAAGTAATGAGCGTTCTCTCGTTTTTCTAAAATAAAGACATGAGAAATGTACTAATATACGATTCGAATGTTCATTTTCTCCACTACAACCTTGTCTTCATATGTTAGCATTCGTACCTTTAACAATGAGACGGACCTCCAAAATTGGCTCCTCAACTTCTTCGACTCTAGGCCAGCCGATTTCTGGTAAACGGTGGTAGGAGATCGTTAGCAATAGCGGACAATATATAATTGATTAAATTGTTGTTATATCTGGTGAGGAACAGTCGAATTTTTAAAAACGAAAAACGCTCATTACTTATTACTTTACCCAATACAATCATGAAGCGTCCCGAATTTTCTCATCACTACCCTCTATTTATTTTTTATTTTATTATTTATTTTTGTAGAAAAGCGAAAAATATGGACGATAAAACGCTTATTACTTATTACCCAAACCAATGCTTTACTATATTTTAAGGAAAGAGATAGCCAAGAAATATATAAAATGGTAGCGAGTAAATATAACAGTTATTTACTAAATACTAAAACGGAATGAATTGAATGTTTTTCTAGAATGTTCGAATCATGTTCCGGATTTTATTACCATTACTCGAGGTTTATTGCCTATTCGCACCTTAGAAATTGTTTTAAAAGAATGCAACTTCAACAAGTGCTATTAAATATATTTGTAATTTATTTGATTAAATAAATTATGCATGCGTGTGATTTTTTCACAGATCTGCTATGATATATTATGTTTGAAATAATGACATATTTTGTATTTTAACACATGGAAATGTTCCATACCCAAGCGGAGTCAGGAATTGCCGAGAGATGTGCATAAACTTTGGCAAACGGTTAATTGCTAATTCGTAATAATGAAATTCCGCAAATTAAAAACATATGCGAATAAGTTAAACGCTTGCTTAAGGCTGTACGAAGCATTTTTCTTTTCTTTATACTTTTTCTTATTCAAATTTGTATTCAATCATTATTATAACATTGAACAGTGGCCGTCTTTTATTTTATTTAAATTTTTGTTCATTAAGTGTCATGTAATTAATTAATTTATTATGTAAGATAAAAAGCGATGTTGTTTACAGCGGTGTGTCCTTCTTGCCTGCATCCTGATTGGCGCTCAAGCGTGGTGTGTTGTTATGCCTTCTACCAGCTGTGGAGCAGATTGTTATTAGATATTTTCCATCTTTCCCTCGTAGTGTGCGACATAATTGAAGCATTTGCAATGTAAAATTCATTAATTCTGGGTGGAGCAACCGAAGAAAAAGCAACAATTCCAAACACTTCTTGCACTTGCAATTGACGCAGAAGGTCATCGCAGCAAACCACCGGCAGTTAAACGACTATAAATACTTCGCACCCAGCTCCCTCAACACATTGTGGTCTAATCAGCCTACAAAGCAACAAAATGAATACTTTGGTAAGATATCACCACAAACGAAACATGTCTTAATTATAATATATATAATTTATTTTAGACTATTGTTGTCTTCGCCTGCCTTGCCGTCTTCGCTGCGGCTAAGCCCTCCGGCCATTGGGATGATGGTCACTGGGATGATGGACACTGGGATGATGGTAGCTACGATGGAGCTTGGGATGATGGCAGCTGGGGAGGTCACTCCAACGTAGTCCACGGCAACGGTGCCACCCTTGTCGGAGCCAGCGCCGGACATGCTTCCGTCGTCGGACCCTCCGGAGTCCATGGTGCCTGGGGTCATGGCGGTTGGGGACACGGTTGGGTTGGTCATGGACACGGACATGGTGTCGTCGTTGCTGGACCACCAACTGTCCCAGCCACCATTGTTGGCCCATCTGGCAAGGTTCACGCTGACGGTCTCTGGGGACCCACCCACGTTCACGGTCACCACGGACACCACTGGTAAATCTACGCATCCAACGTAGCCACAACATCTTACAAATGGGCCAGTACTGAAATTTATGTAACTGTTGATCCGAGCCCAGCCAGTTGAAAAAGACGCGCTTGAACTTTGACTTTCTTATTTCTAATTCTATCTGTTTAGATATTTGTAAATATATAAGCAAAATGTGTGTATTGTCCAAAAAAGTGTTCACAATAAATTTTAGCAAAGTTTTCATAAAGAAAATTTGAATATTTTTACTTTCCCCTTAAGTTGACAGAGAATGTTCTTTCTTCGCAATAAGACAAATAGACAAGGAATAAAACATAATGTTATATAATTAAATTTTTACTATTTCTTAACATATAATGACAATCAAATAAATATTTGTATTTGACCTAAACTAAACTCCGAAGGCATTAATTATACCTTTCAAGCTTCAAGACATATGTTGTTGTTTGTTTTCTAAAAATGTAATTGAAACTCTGGAATAGAAATATAACTTGAGATTAATCATATGCGTTGCCTTTATAAGTTGTACGTGGTACAATTAACATCCGCTGTTTTGTGCGGCACCTCTTTGTTCATCGTGACAATAGTTATGCATAAATTGCATGTCAATTGCAATTGTTTGTAATAACGCATAAATTAATATCGCTCCAATCACGTTGGCTTGCCATTCCTCCGCTTTTTTTGCTTCGTGCAGTCGGCGTAACAAAAGCACGTTGTTGGTGGGCACTATTTGTTTGTTTGCCGCGTGCACCGTCCGCTTGCACAACGTGCCAATCGCACAAAGCCCATCGACCGCATGACTAATGCGCCCTCTCATGAATGAATGGCGCAATGCGTCGAGGAATCGTATAAGCTGCGAAAACGTGTAAAAAAATGGCGCTGAGCACGCGTCGACCACGAGCACAACGGCTGCAGGTGGATGGGAAAATGGGTGTGGCGAGGCGTTCGGTCAGCGTCTCACATGTCTTGCACAATGCGTGCAAGAAAACGATTCCGTACCAGGAACAAGGTTACTCCGAACGACAGATCCGACGTCGCCTTGGCTATAAAACACCCGACAGACAGCAGCCCAACGACAAATTCACGTAAATCTCATACCTGCGAGCAATGCGGTTCTTGGTGAGTACACGTTCGACTTTTCTCTGTTTTTCTTGACTTTATGCAAATTCTAATGTTCTGAAACGGTGACTTTGTTGGTTTTCTTGACAGATTCTAGTATCTCTTGTGGCAGCTGCCGCTGCAAGCCACCATCATGTGCATTACGATGATGGTTTGGTGCCGTACGTGGTAAACCCTGGTGGAATCGGAGGCATCTTTAAAGGGCCTGATTCGGCTACAATTGTCAAAGGACCCGATGGCGGAGTCATCAAGAGCAAGCAAATTGGAGGAGCCGTTGCCATCGACGGTATCGCACCAGTATTAGTACCTGTTGCTAAGAAGGTTGTGGTTGGTCATCATGGTCCAGTTGTAGCTCACGCTGGCGTTCTTCGTACTGGCGTTGCTTCTGCTGGTGCCATCCACGCAGGTCCCTCCTCTTCTGGTAGCATTCACGTAGATGGAGGGTTTGGCCTTGGACACGCTGACTTGGTGTCTACTGATGTCATTAATGCCGGACCTCTCGCCACTGGCGTTATCCACGCCGGACCTGTATCTATCCATGCTGGACCAGTTTCCGCTGGGGCTATCCACGCTGGACCCGTAGCAGGCGGTTCCATTCATGCATCAGTGAATCCCGGACGTATTCACGTAGGAGCAGGACCCCTTGGTCATGGACTTGGTCTTGGACACCATGGATCTATAGATCTGGTTGATACTGTCGTGTCTACTGGATCCATTCATGCTGGACCAGTTTCTGCCGGAGCTATCCACGCCGGACCCGTCTCAGCTGGTTCCATTCACGCTGGACCAGTTTCTTCTGGTGCCATCCATACCGGAGGACATCCTGGTCATGGTCTTGGACTTGGACTTGGACACGTAAATGTTGTTGACGGTGCAGTATCCGCTGGATCCATTCACGCTGGTCCAGTTTCGGCTGGCTCTGTTAGCGTCGGACCATCCTCTGCTGGATCCATCAGTGTTGGACCTTCCTCAGCTGGCGCCATTCACGTTGATGCTCCAGTTGTAGCTCCAGTAGTAGCTCCCATTCCATCTCTCATTCACTCGCCGGTAGTTCTCACTCAAGACCCAATTATTGTCCCAGAAGTGATTGCTACCCATGATCCAAAAATTGTCGAAGAGAGGGTCATCGTCGGTCACAAAGTAATCTCCGTCCCCAAAAAAATCGAAGAGAACACCGATTTAGTAGGCCCCTCTGGAACCATCTCTACCCGTGGCGGTGACGCAGTCATCTCTGGCCCAGCTTCTATCACCATCAAAGGCGAAGGTGTTGTAACTGACGTCCAGAAACAACCGGACGTACAACTGAAAACCATTGAAGTCAAACCTATCGTTGCACCAATTGTCACCAAGGTTGCAACACCTATTGTAGCTCCTCTCGTCGGCCCAGTAATCCCAGCCGTTCACCCAGTCGCAGAGGGCGCTGGCACCATCATCACTCAGACCAAATCTATTGTGCCCGTTAAAGGATTCTACGCTTCTAAAGCTCCAGTTTTCGACCCGGTCCTCACTCATAGCGGACTCGGTCATTTTGGTTCCGCTCCAGTCGTGGTAAATCCATTACCGCTTCCAGTGGCCGACTTGAATCTGCCACACTATGCACCTGGGTACGTCAAACACCCACACGTGTATTGATTAATACAGGAAGCGTAACCAAGTAAGCCAAATTAACAATTAAACAATCGAACGATCGCTGGATATACCTAGTCAGCAATGGAAACGGTTTTCGAAAATGGCACGCAGAATTGAACAATTTACTCGAAAAAAAATATGATCATGTCAACACGTAAACAGTTCAATTTGTTACATATATTTATTTATGAATAATTATTATATTTTATGTATTTTTGTAGCAAATGACGTCAAACTGCAATAAAAATATAAAACACAAATTTGCTTAAATTTAATTGCCTTAGTCCGGCATTATTTCTTCCTTTTAGATCGGGTTTTCTTCTAGAGTTTTATTTCTTGTTTTCACTCTTTAGGAAATCTCATTACAACTGTAATAAACAAATTTGCATAATAATTGCACAGCAAGGACTATGAGAGGCGTGCGCAGCTGCTAATTACAATTAACTCATACATTGTCAATTGACCACGCCGACGCCGCAAGCAATTAATAAAATTTACTTTACCTGCACGCTGCAATATGCTTTATACGAACAAAGCATATTAGTGATCAAGATCGAAATAAGTTGAGTGAACAGGCGGAATTATATGTCAATTTGTGAGACTTTTACGATAAAGTAATTAATTACTAACTGCGGCGGATTGTGCGCGAAAATAATCGTTAAGGAAGGCGATTACGTGAAGTAGCACGTTGCAAGTTGCGACCTTTTCACGTTCAAGTGCATATCGATCGACTTACTCGACTTCATGCTCGAGTTACCAGCACCGGTAATAGTCACTTCTCAAGAGCTCAAAGGCATTCTTGGTTGCACTTGCGCTTGCACTTATTCGGATCGTATGACCAATTTGCGCTTGCGCAATAGCTGGAAGCCGCCAGAGATTTCTTAAGAACACAAATCGTTAATTCCAATGTATGTGGGCGTAGGCTTGGTGTCGCAAGAGATAATTGTCGCTAGTTATGCGAGCATTGCACATGTTTACTTACCAGTAATAAATATACAAACAAATTATTATATAACATATACATAGACAACCAAGTGTGCACACCAAAATATAGTATTGATTGTTTTACCGGTTGTTTTATTTAGTGTGTGACTTTTGTTTGTTATTTAAGAAAATGTCACAAATGAATAAGTCATGATTTCATTATCTCTTGCTGGGTGGTTCTGCTTAACAACATAGATATTGTGATTGAATTATTGATAATACGATAGCAAATGCATACATTAAAAGGAATGCAATTCACGTGCAGGTTCGCGTAAAGTGGTGTTAATCAGAGCGTGAAAATGTTAATTTGTTGTTTTCTTTGTCGTATTGTCAATCCTCTGTATGATGGTGGATTGCAGCGAGTTAATTGATTAGTATTTCAGTTGCTATACATTTTTAACATAATTGTAGGAATAAAAGGCGCTTTTAAATGTAATAACTAACTAAAAGCTCTATTTAGTACAAGAAATTGTTTAATTAGAGTCAAACAATTGAAAGACATAAGACTATGGTTGTTATCACAATAAATTGTTATAAAAATTTATTTTAAGCAAAATAATAATTATTTTTATGAAAATTGATATTTTAATATTCAGATAAAGTTGTTATTTTCTGCAAATAATATTTACGTTGCAATTTTATTATGCAAAACATAATTGTAGGAATAAAAGGCGCTTTTAAACGTAATAATTAACTAAGAGCTCTATTTAGTGCAAGAAATTGTTTAATTAGAGTCAAACAATTGAAAGACATAAGACTATGATTGTTATCGCAATAAATTATTATAAAAATTTATTTTAAGCAAAATAATAATTATTTTTATGAAAATTGATATTTTAATATTCAGATAAAGTTGTTATTTTCCGCAAATAATATTTACGTTGCAATTTTATTACGCAGAACTGCGCAAATTTTATAGTAATTTTAACGCAGCAGTCATAAAATTACACGATTGATCAAGCCTATCATCGATATTTTCCCTTCTAGACATTTTTTAAGTTATAAGAATAATAGTGGGAAGACTCCTACTTTGTTATTTACGTCATGCATTCAAAAACTATGTTTTATTACAAAATTGTAATTTCCTCCGAATGTGAAGAACAATGGCAATTCTCACACAAATGTAATTTATATACGTGCACTGCAATATTCATCAAATATTAATGTTACAAATCAAAACCCACAATGTATTGATTGAAAGTAGTTTGTTACATAAGAAATTGCTTTTACAAGGTGATGCAAATTCTATGCAAATTATTAACAATCATAAATTCATAAGTAGGGTGTAGGTTATAATATTTTTCTCGATTTTCTTCCTTCTCGCGCAAATGTAGATTTATAGAGATTAGATTAGCTCGTGTCTTGTTTTATGCTCTTGAAACCAATCGAACGTGCACGTAAGGCGGAATTCTTTGCCGCCTTTCTTTTCGTAATTACGAATGTAATATCAATAATGGTGCATGCGACAATTGTCTAGGTGTGCGGTAAAAAGGCGCAGCCTCCGTGTGCAGAAATGTGCAACGAATGCAAGAACAAGGCCAGTGAAACGTATAAAATCCAGGGTGGCTTCTAGTCCCAGCATCACTTGAGAAGCATTCATCAAAGTGTGAAAACATGATCAAGACAGTAAGCGATCGAAGCGTTTATAGAAAATTGTTGCAACTTTTCTTAACATTTTCTTTATTTCGATTTCCTTCTAGATCTTGTTATTGAGCGTTGTTGCTCTCGCTAGCGCTGGTTGGCACGGCGGCCATCTTGTGGGCCCCTCCACCCATGGACTCGTCCTCAACGGCCCCAAAGCCGAAGGATCCGTCAATGGTCCCGACGGCAGCCACATCCATGCCCATGGTGCCAGCGCTGGCAAAGTGATCGCCCACCCCGTCCACGGAGGATCCGTCTCCGGAGCTGTTGTCGGCGGACACATTGATGGACATTACGGTCACTGGGATGATGGTTCCTGGGGCGGCCACTATGACGATGGATACTGGGGTGGACATGGCCACGATGGTCAATACCACCATGACCACAACGGCTGGTAAACACTTGATACCCGGCATACCGTTTCACTTCCAACTGAAATGACTCTTTTATCCGCCATTACACCACTGGGCGATGATCTGCTCAAATTATCTATCCATGTAAATATGCTCTGAAATACTAGCAAATAAATATGTTTATCATAAAGAGGACGTGTTTATTGGAAGTGCCCTAACGTATTTTACGTTGCTTATTGAACTTCTTATTTCTATATTACAAAAATAAAATTAAATAGTAATAAGTAATAGTAATAGTAAACTGTTACCAAAGTAACAATTTAATGGGCTACATGTTGACAAAATTACTAATATCGTTGAGGATAAAATTTTACTTTTAGAAGTATCCAAGGTATCCTCCATAGTGTGGTCTGCAGATGTAACTTAAACATCCACCATAACCACCAAGTCCTCCATAACCACCGTAGCCGCCAAAACCGCCATATCCTCCATATCCACCATATCCTCCATAACCTCCATAACCTCCATAAGCTCCCCGACCATAGGAATATCCCTAAATATAACAGAATTACCGAAATCAATCAGCTTTACTTTAGATTAAATTCAGCTTATAAAGGACTTTCATTTTGAACATTTTATGTGACTAGGACGCCATTTTGATTACCTGCGCTCCTATACCAAAATGAAACCGAACGTAAACAGACTAAACGCAAATATTTCTTTTCATTAAAACCTGTTTTGTGAACATTTTGTTGTAAATGCATTTTGCTGAACGTGATAATTAGTAGGTAGTATAATTGCTTACGGATGCCGAGGCGGCAGCCACAGGTTCCGGATCGGGTTGTGGAGCAGGCGCGCCATTCACGCCCCCGGCCAAAGCAACAGCGACGAGCAAAAATCCGCAAACGGCGAACTGTAACAAATCGATTAATTAAAAGCATGCTAGAATTCAATCGCCGTCGATTATATAAAGTTTTATGCTGACTATGCGAACAATAGCCGACAGTTTAATCTGGCTATTAATAATCACTCACGGAGACTTTCATTGTATGATTATTTAGTGTCAACGAAGCGAGAGCAAACAACGTAGGATTGAACGCGGGAAATTTTCGACTAAACATCCACGACGCGCGGAGACTTTTATAGTGAACGATTTCGAGTGGGGCTCAAGGAAAATGCAACAATTATTCGTAAATTGTCACATCTCATGCGTTAATTGCGTCATTTTTATCATCACCAATAACGCGGAGATGGGTTAATAGTACGCGTAATTATTCCTACGCGGTTGGCAATGATCTCAATAAAAACGAGTTGGCTTCCGAGACGAAGAGATTGCGACATGCAATATGAGGAATGTATGGGGGTTGAAGTCAACGCAATTAAATGAAAAGCGTGCCAAACAAATTCGAGCAATTCCATTTGTCATTTACGACCGATTTAAAACAGTCATTGGTTGAACTAAATCCCTGTTTTGCCCACGGGGCAGATTAATGTCGCGGGTCAATTAAACTTCAGCGGACCACGAAATAACCAACGCGTTGCAACGTGCATCAAAATTGACAGCCATGTAATTGGTGGTAAACCAGCAGGCAAACATTTCAATTATGAATTGTTCCGATGATAAAGATATCACGAAAATGTATAATAATTTTCCAGTAATGAACACAATTTCATGCTGCAATTGATTGGTTGGAGTGCGATTACGCTTTGGGGCAGAAGCCACGCCACCATTTTTACAATGGTAGCACGATGGCGTGCGAATTGCGCACACTGCGTGCGTAGTTTTGGACCGCGTGACCGTGTGCGGGTGTGTTTACGAGTGGTGTGCCCACGTGCATTATTTAGGGCCACGGTTTGCTGACGATTGATAAAAGATCATATAAAGCCTCCGCATTACAAGTTTGAGTCTTTAGTCCTCGTAACGCAAATACGATCGGTGCGCGGTCGCGATGCGCGTCGTTTCCGAGTGGAATTTATTAATATCGGTATGGTTTGCAAGATAATTTTTTATTTTGAGTTTTGCTCAAAGTATTTAATTACGGCAAGCAATCATATTTTTTAGGTTGTCGCGTTTACTCTGCACGTTGGTCAAGGAACAATTGTTAAAGATGCGACGCTCAGCAACATCGCGTTTGAAAACGCACGAAAGTCCAACCCTTTTAACTCCAATGTGACAGAGTTCCGACCTGCTGACATCATCTTTACGGAGAACAAACCCCGCACATGTTACGAATTCTTGAAGCTCCTAGCCGAGACCGAACATGCTCCGGCCATTACGGTTTATTCCTCGAGGGGCTCCGAGTCGCTCAAAAATTTCGTAAAATCAGAACCGACATCGAATTTTCGACTGGTGCAGGGCAATCGCACGCTTGCGTTCCTGGATATCGCCGCCATCTTGAACATGCGAGAAGTGAGTTTTATGAGACCTACGCATTTAAATGTTAACGGTAATTCCATCCCGCTCTCGAACGCTATTGATATCTACGCCAGTGATCTCAAACCTAGTATCGCAGTGCGGTACATGAACAACAACGAATATTTCTTCTTCGAAAACGAACGCGTGGGTGCCACCCAGTTGTATAACATTATTTTTCAAAGGCCCAACTATGTCTACGACTTTTCTTCGTTGGAATTGAACGGAATGAAAATACCATTTGAAACTATCTTGTCTACGTTGGCCTACATGCCAAACTTAAAATGTATCCATGAAGGTGAGAAGTTCGATGTTATTACATTTTTGAGAGAATACCCTAAGTTTATTGGAAAATTACAATTGGAGCTTGAAGCAGTTGTTGATGATTTGCTAGATGTTTTCAAGAAGGTTTTAAAATATACAATAGTAGATTTGATAACTGTTCCAACTGGTATGGTCCCACCTTATCACGCTCTTCAATCGCTGCAACATCTACCGGAACTAGAAGCATGGCGTCCTGGACTTGGGAATAACCTCAAACCAATACCTCTGTTTCTACAGGACGTATATCCAGACGAAGACCCGAAACAAAATTTGATTCAGGTGCTCCATAGAGGGGCTTTGGTATCTGTACAGAGTTTCATAGAATTGCTCCTAACTGAGGGTCATATTGTCTTTGGTGACATGACCTATGCAGAGAAACTTCCAAGAGATCAAGATTATGGTATTAGATATGATAATTACACTTTTCCGATTGATTCGTTCCTGAAAACGTATGGACGAACAGATGCCTATTATGAGGTTGTAAAGGGATCTAAAGTTCTATCCCTGAAACAGTTGGATTCTCTGAAAGAACCACGATATTCTATTCACATTAAGAAACCAGAAATCAGCATCGTAAGTAAATATGGCGTTTCTTTCCGAAATTCTGAATTAGCTTATAATTTGGCTCAACAAAAACCTCGTCATGTTATGATCGTCCACGATGGTGTTTCGTACACTCCGGAACAGTTTGTGCACATTTTTCGCGATCAAATGCCTGAAGAGTTTACAGTCCAACAAAACGGAATCGATGTTCCTCTTGATGAGATCTTCAAAATTATTGATATTAACTTAACGCCTCAATTCTTGAAAACATACAAAGTAATGAACGTGCCGCACAAAGGCCAAATGTACACCAAGGATGATATTTTAGTTGCTATCTTGGAAAACCCCGATGGGTTCATGATTTTTGACAATGGGCAGTTTAAAAGTCCAATTAATTTCAAAGAACATTACGGAGATAATGTCCCAGAATATGTGGTCTACTATAAAGACAAACCAATCAAACCACAGGACATTCCGAAATATTTAGACTTAGAAACTATATTGGAGGAAGAGTTTTATCCAATTCTATATAACGGCCACACTTACCAACCTAGAGATGTTGTGAATATGTTGTACAACCAACAACCAGATAAAGTCAAGATTTTGCACAAAGAACAGCAATACACACCGGAAGAATATAAAAATCAGTTCGCAAGTACCAAATTTCAGGTTAGTTTGTTTTTGTTGTGAATAAGAAATGAGTTATGAGATATTTTATCTTCCCAGGTACTCTACAATGACTATCCCATTCAAGCGCAAGACCTCGAACAGATTTTAGACTTTGATCTCAAGAATCCAAAGTCCCAGTTACGTTTCTTCACGATCAAATACAAAGGAGTCAGCTACACCAAGGAAGATATCGTTAATATCCTTATGGAGCAATCCCCACCAAATGTCAAAATCCTGCACGAAGGAGTATTCTACCTCCCTAAACAGTTTAAACGCAAGTTCGGTTCAAATCTTCCATCTAATTTTGCGGTTGTACAAAACCGTCGAATCATTCCTTCTAAATTATTGCCAACAATTGTCAGGTTAGGTGATTCTAAGCAAACGAATCCAAAAATATTCCCCAATATAATCTATGGCGGCAAGGAGTATACCCCAGATGATATTCTTCACTTGATTATCAGCCAAAACCCTCCAGATGTAACGATTGCACTGAGAAACAAGAAATTCACTCCGAAACAGTTTGAAAGAACTTATGATGGAGTTTATCCAATCACCTTTAGCATTCTGTTCAAAAACACGATCATAACCCCAGAAGAAATTGTTAACATCGTCGATTTTGAGATGCCGGAAACCACAGAACCTCCTAAGATTATAATCTACACTACACAAAGAGGTCAGAAACTGACGCCGACCTCGACAACCTCCAGATCTACTGAAAGTACAAAAAGCGTGGAAGCATCAACAGCTAGCACAGAAAAATCTATTAGGATTGTAGAAGAAGATGATTTGACAACAATTGGAGGGAAACCTAGAGTTACTGCAAGTGAGTATTCCCAAGAAATTAGTGAAACATCCAGATGGGAGGAATCGGAAGAGGCCCTGCCTGGCATGCCTCATAAAGAAAATCCACCGAGAAGCAGACAACCACCGGAAGACATCAACCTTAAGGTTGAAGATGTTGGCCCATCAAAAGACTTTGACGAAAGTCATGATTTTCCTTATATTGTTCACGATGGAATGTTGTACCCGCCACCAGATGTTGTAAAATCAATAGCAGATTTAATAACTAAAGGAATCTTATCGACGGTCTGGAAGATACACCATGAGAACACTGAATATAGCCCCGCAGAATTTATTGCTAAATTTAAATCCATTCCAAGGAAGTTCCAGATCTTCAAAGGCAATGAGAAAATATCCCCTGAACGAATTGCAAATTTGATCAATCTGAAAAACTATGGATTCATGATCAATGAGGAGATGGCAGATGGTAAAATGTTCCCACATTTAGTTATAAATGGAGTTATTTACACTCCACAGGATGTTTTGCATTGCTTAATTACTAAATCACCGAATGAAACATATATTGTTCATCAGGGTAGAACATATCATCCTAAAACATTCCAAGAAGAATACCAAGACCAGCCTCTACCTAACTTTGATGTCGTCGTTAGAAATGAAACAATTCCAAAGGAGAAACTTCCTTCTATTGTAAATTTAGATGAAGAGTCTTTTTTGACGACTGCTCCGCCTCCTCGGACAACACCGATATCTATAGCACCGCCGACTTTCGTTAGCGGTGAGGGTGTAGATCTACCCCCGAGCTCTCGTGACCAGGTGGCGATGACAGTAAGCACTGAATATCCATCAACAGATGAACAATACACTTTCGCAGAACAACCGAACATAACAGCAGACCAGCCGCAAATATCTACAGAAGAATATACAGAATCAACAGCCTCTGCATCAGCCTGGAGTTATGAATTAACTACGGAGACACCAATTGCATCGACAGCAAAACAATTTCCATATATAGTCTACAATGGAAGCATATTTAGCCCGTATGAAGTTGTTAAAACACTGCGGGATCAAAAACCGGACAATGTTACGATCGTTGCTGACCACCAGGAGTATACACCCGAAGAGTTTTATGAACACTACGTCACCGATAATCCGGAACACTTTAAAATCTTCCAAGATGGTAATTACGTTTCTCCATCAGAAATTCCAAAACTAGTTAACTTTGATTCAAGTACTTATGGATCATATGACTATGAGTACGATGACAGAGGTCCAGCAACACCAAAACCTACAATTTCTACAGATATTATTAAACAAATATTGAGAGATAACCCGAACACAAGGGTGGTTCTGGAAGGAAAGGAATATGAGCCAGAGGAAATTGATGATTGGGATAAGGTTCATATTGGTCAGAAAGACGTCAAAATAGTTGAAGTTGAACCGACGTTTAGTACAATTCAACCTGAGCATGAAAATTATTTGCGAGAGCTTAACAAAACACCCAAAGGTAAAGATATAAAGATCAAACACGATGACAAGCCGTACGCCCTAGAAAATTTTTTGAAGCTCTTTCAGAACAGGATACCAGAAAATATTAGGGTAGTAAACGGAGACCACGAAATACCCATTGAAAATGTTAAAGATTTACTATTGCCATTTAGGGATGAAACATTCCCGCCTACAGTTTCTCAAATAATTCCAAGGGTTGATAATGAACACATCAAAACTATTCCAAGCGATGACCGAGCTGTCAGACCCACTAAAACCCCATCTCCAATGGATGTTTTTATAAGCAATGGAGGCCCAGATCTTGAAGGGCCTGATCCTGGTTCAGTGAGAATGGAAACAAGTCACTATCCACTGACTGGTGTTAAGCATTCTACGAGAGCACCAAACCAAGCAGATGTTATTAGCAGTAATCTAGATATCGAGAATCCTGATTTTGATTCGGTTAGAATGGAGACAACTCATCATCCAATATCCAATCATCCAACAAAGGCTGCCCCAACAGCGGAAGATGACGTCTACAAAGGTATCTACAATCCTACTAGTTCGACTAGTACTACTTCATCATATAGTTCGGAAGAGAATTATGATTATCAGGAATATACTCCTAGTCCCGAATTGAATATTGAGGAAATCATCAATGCACATCCTTCTAAGATACCTGTAAAGGGTGAACCTTCAGGAGGTGATCATGGCACAACCCCACGTCACGGCGATGATAAAAATAATGTATATCAAGATGTCCCCGGATCGACCTATAAGCCAACTTTACCTTCTCATACTCCTTCATTTAGTAGTGATGCTGCCTCTCTTGATGGCGACTCTAACAATTTTAACGACTATGAATCAATAACTCCATATGGGGACAACAATATGAGGACAACCCCAGATCAAAATTTGCCAACTTATAATGCAAATGTTGTTAAACCAGAAAAGCCAACGGCGGAAGTTTCGAATGTAAATGAAGAGCAGCCACTGCATCAGAAAACGGGTAGTACATCGGAAACCCCAACAAATGAGGACCTTGATGGATCTTTATGGTACCTACCGAACGAATCAACGAAAACATATATACCGGAATATGGGGAATATCCAGATATTACAACTAATTATAACTATTCATCAGGAGAAACCATTACAACTAGTACAGAAAGTTACGATCACAGTGATGAAAAGTACCCTGGACTAGAGCAAGGAGACACAATGTTGGACGAAATTAATCGTCCGAACCATAAGACAACCACTGAACATCCATTAATTAGCAATGGAGTACCTCATCCGGAATCCACAATAAATGCGGAAGGGCGGAATCCCCACATTTCAGAAGAAATTGTAGGAGTACCAAAACAACGTCCTCTCGGTAATAATGTAAGCATACCTACAAAACCTGGATATCCTGAAGGTGTTGATATATCTGATGACAAATTAGCAAACGGTATGACAATGCCAACAATACCGTATAGCAGCGAGAATAGTGAGATATATCAAGCAACTAAACCTTCCACAATGCCGACTACATCATTAAATCTAGAGGGATACGATTCAGTACCAAACAGGTCAACCAATCCAAATAGTATCGAATATGACACAATGCCCATACAAACAAAGCCTTCCCATGGTTATATTCCAAACATACCTAAAAAACCTGGATATTCTGAAGATGTGACCATATATGATGATTCATTACAAAGCGATATGACGAAGCCAACCCTGCCAGATAGCAGTATTGCATTTTCTCAACCAATGACAGTTTCCGGAATGCCGACAAGACCTGCAACGTCAGAATTAGATGATGTGTCATCTACCGAGTCAATGAAACCAATCCATCCAGATAGTAGTGAACATACTACGATATCGGAACAAACAAGGCCTTACCATGGAGATATTCCAAACATACCTACAAAACCTGAATATCCAGAAGGCATTGGCGTTGATCATATCACACTACCAAGTGGTATGAATAATCCAACAATACCGAATAGCAATGGTAATAGTGATGGATCTCAACCTCCGATACCTTCTAGAATTCCAAACAGACCTACAATGCCAGAGGGAGATGATTTAATATTTACAGACGCACAGAGACCTAACTATCCAGATGATAGTGAATTTGCAATACCAACAAAACCTCATTATGGCCATGTTCCCAGAATACCTACAACACCTGGATATCCAGAAGAAGTTGACGTATATGAAGTCACACGACAAAGCAGTTTTACGAAACCAACCATACCAAGTGGCAACCAATATATTGAGGTGCCTCAACCAACGAAACCTTCCACCACGGCAACTAGACCTCGAATTCCCGAAGGAAACGGTTCAGAGCCACACAGACCAACCTATCCAGCTAGTAGTGAACATGACACAATACCGGTGCCACTAAGACCTCATCATGGTAATATTTCTAGCACACCTACTAAACCAGAACATCCAGAATTCGGTATAACAGGCCTTACAATACCTGGTAGCAGTGAGAATATTAAGGTACACCAACCAATGAAACCTTCAATCATGCCATCAAGGCCCACAATTCCAGATGGATACGATATAATATCAACAAAACCAAACAAACAAACATATCCAGATAATATTGGATATAGTACAATACCGGTACCAAGTCAACCTCATCGTGGCTATATTCCTTCCATACCTACAAAACCTGGTTATCCTGAAGATATTGATATATATGAAGTTACACTACCAAGCGATATAACAGAACCAACAATACAGGATAATAACCAGTATAGTGAGATATATCAACCAACGAAACATTCCGTAACAAAAATTAAACCTGGAATGCCAGAGGGATACGATATAAGATCTGCAGAACCAAACAAATCAACCTCTTTAGATAGTACAACATGGGTACCTTCAAAACCTCATAGCGGTATTATTCCAAGTATACCTATGAAACCCAGATATCCTGAAGATGCTGACATATCTGATATCTCATTACCTAACGGCATGACGAGACCAACAGTTCCGGATAGCAGCCATTATATTGAGGTACATCAACCAGTAGAACCTACCATAACGCCAAGTAGACCTCAAATGCCAGAAAGATACGATTCAGAGCCAAACAGACCAATCCATCCAGATAGTAGTGAATACAGTACCATACCAACAAGACCTCATCATGATGATATTCCTGGAAAACCTATAAAACCCGAGTACCCTCAACCTATTGGAATTTATGATGTCACACAACCAAGTGGTATGAAGAGACCAACTATACCGGATAGCAGCCAATATAGACCTCGATTGGCAGAGGAATACGATTTAGAGCCAATCAGCTCAATCCAACAAACAGTACCAACGAAACCTGATTATGTTCCAGGCAGACCTACAAAACCTGAATATCCTGAAAACATTGACATTTATGATGGCACACTTCCAAATGGCATGACGAAACCAATAATACCGCATAGTAGCGAGGGTATGGGAGTAAATCAACCTACAAAGCCTTCCACCATTCCGATTATGCCAACGATGCCAGAGGGATACGATATGATATCTGCAGAGCTAAACACACAAACCTATCCAGATAGTAGGCCTCATCATGATGATATTCCTGGCAAATCTACAAAACCTGGATACCCAGTACCCATTGACGTTTATGATGACACACTACCAAGCGGCTATATTCCTTCCGTACCTACAAAACCTGGACATCCTGAAGATGTTGATATATATGAAGTTACACTACCGAGCGAAATAACAGAACCGACAATACAGGATAATAACCAGTATAGTGAGATATATCAACCAACGAAACATTCCATAACCAAAATTAAACCTCGAATGCCAGAGGGATACGATATAACATCTACAGAACCAAACAGATCAACCTCTTCAGATAGTAGTAAAGATAGTACAACATGGGTACCTTCAAAACCTCATAACGGTCTTATTCCAAGCATACCTATGACACCTGGATATCCTGAAGGTGCTGACATATCTGATATCTCATTACCAAATGGCATGACGAGACCAACAGTTCCGGATAGCAGCCAGTATATTGAGGTACATCAACCAGCGGAACCTACCATAACGCCAAGTAGACCTCAAATGCCAGAAAGATACGATTCAGAGTCAAACAGACCAATCCATCCAGATAGTAGTGATTACAGTACCATACCGCTACCAACAAGACTTCATCACGATGATATTCCTGGAAAACCTATAAAACCTGAGTACCCTCAACCTATTGGCATTTATGATGTCACACAACCAAGTGGTATTAATAGACCAACTATGCCGGCTAGCAGCCAATATATGGAGGTACATCAACCAATGAAACCTACCAGAATGCCAACTAGACCCCGGATGCCAGAGAAATACGATATAGAGCCAAACAGACCAACCTATCCAGATAGCAGTAAACACAGTACCATACCTGTACCAACAATTTCTCACCAAGATAATATTCCAGGCAGACCTACAAAACATGGATATCCAGAAAACATTAACATTTATGATGCTACGCTTCCAAATGGACTGGTGAAACCAACAATGCCGTATAGTAGCGAGGGTGTGGAAGTATATCAACCTAGGAAGCCTTCCATTATTCCAATTATGACAGAAGGTGATATGATATCTATAGAGCCAAACAGACCGACATATCCAGCTAACAGTGAACATATTACCATACCGATGCCAACAAGGCCTCATCATGGCGAGCTTCCAGGCAAACCTACAAAACCTGGAAACCGAGAACCCATTGACATTTATGGTACCACACTACCAAGTGGTATGACGAGACCAACAATGCCACATAGTATTGAGAATATTGGCGTACCTCTGCCAACGAATCCTTCTATAATGCCAACTAGACCTGCTGATATTTATAATGAACCAGGTAGAACAAAGTCACCATTGGACATCCTTTCTCCCAGTGATCAAACATTTGAAGGATATCCGATTGAAAACTTTGATAAGCCTTCGAGACCACCAATAAGTGGAGAATCATTTACTAACTATCCAACTACTTGGGTACAAGGAGATTCGCCAACTACTGTACAGCCATTATACACAATGGGACCATCTAGTCACTTGGGTGTGTCGTTATTCACAACTCCAACGCCAACGGCTTATTATGAAGGAATGGAGACAACACCCATATCACAGACTTCAGAAAGTCCAATGAAACCAACTATGCCGACATCTCATAATAGTCTTATTATTACAAATGAAGACGTTTTGGATACAATGGACATAATACACAACTTGGCTGTTGATAATCCAAATGAAGTTGAGGTACTTTACAACGATGATCTGTATAAACCCAAGGAGTTTATCAAAAAATATCCATATCTGCCATACAACCCGGATGTCAAGTATGTAATTGACAATGATATCGTATCACCATTCAAAGTGGCATCGCAGTTTCCACCAAAACCGAAACCTAGCAATAACACGGTCTTCCCTAACGTTATTAAAGATGGACACATGTACTCGCCTAAGGATGTTCTCCAGGAAATATCTCACAATCCTGAAGGCCAATGTGTTGAAGTGATCTACGATGGAAAGTTATATACACCCAAACAATTTTATAATTTGTTCCAGCGTAATCCACACTTCCCCAAT
This sequence comes from Ecitodaemon sp. MM-2014, assembly GCA_030557295.1. Lineage (NCBI taxonomy): Eukaryota > Metazoa > Arthropoda > Insecta > Coleoptera > Staphylinidae > Ecitodaemon > Ecitodaemon sp. MM-2014. The sequence continues at coordinate 105,807 of JARRAA010016724.1, read as the reverse complement.
AACTTCCAGATGCAAGTTAGTGGTCAACCTCTAGATCCCAAACTATTCCTGTCGATCTTTAAAATATTGGGTAAGAAAGGAACAGTTTTAAATAACGAAGAAATCGGTATGATTGAAGAAAACGAGGTAGGACATCCTTACATTGTTAAGAAACGAACAACCACACAAAAACCAAACATCGTGAGGACTTACATTCATAAAGTGATGTCCAAGGAACCAAACTTTGAGATTCTCCATGAAAATAATACATACGATCCTTTAGAGTATCTTGAAGTATTTGGAGACAATCCAACTAGCGACTTCAAAATTGTATACGAAGATATGATTCTAACGCCGAAAAGCTTCTATCAACTAATAAAATACCGACCTCATAATGATCCACGTAGAAATGATCACAGAATTCCAGATCAGCAATTTCCAACAGTCTCCTTTGAAGGACAGCAGTATTCGCCGCGATTGGTATTGGAATCTCTGGCAGTTTCAAATCCCAACCACGTCAAAGTAAAGCACCAAGGGAAATTATACACTCCAATGCAGTTGATAGCAAGTTTCAACACTATTCCAACGGCCTTTGAACTGGTAGACACTGCAGGAAACACCATCAACCCGATGCACACGTCCGAATATCTCCCGGGCAACTACGACAGCGGTCGAAAGTCCGTACCTATCGAGAACAAGAATTTCCCGACCATCGTGTCCAATGGTGAAATATTTACTCCAAGGGAAGTACTTATGAACATCAAAAGAAATAGAAGCAACGTTCTCGTTCGATTGAAGAACGGACGCATGTTGAGTGCGTGGCAGGTATTGTCGATGCAACCAATGCCAGAGCAGTTTGACCTGATTATGAATGGGAAGAAAATCGAACCGATTGAAATTGCAAGGATCATAAAATTACAGAAATATTGACCCAATCAAGTTAATAAATTAATATAAGTAAGAATACCAAAAATACAATGTTGGTGATGGGTACCACATATATATTCGTGTGTTTTGTTTTGTGTTATAGAGTTTTAGCCTTTGATTTTTGAGTCAATTGCGCAAGAGTTAGCTAATAGTATTTATAATTGACAAAATATAATCAAATCAAAAACACTTGGTGATGGATTTAGCATGTAGGGATATAAAACAAATAAATGAAAAGTTTTGTAATTAAGTGCATTTTTTCTCGTGGCTTGCAGTTGAAGAATTTGGAAATTTTTTACGCTAATGTTACAAACTGTTGTTTAACTTTGTAGTTTTCATGAGATTCCCGCTTTACTACAATATTAAAGTGATGATTCATTTGCCTTAAAAGAAGGAGGTTTCTATTTGTAAGTTTCGAATGCATCATACAAACGGCGAACTGAAAGGTAAGATTCATTCGATGGCTCCAGGTCGCGACATGGGATTCTGATATTTCCTGAAATTCCTGGTGGATCTGCTGTTTCAAAATATACAATTTTACAAAAACTGTTCACATTTCCTAATCGCTACCCTGACAAAGTTACTAGCTATTTCGTGTGGAAGAAGCAACATTGAACTAACAACCTTGAACGTACGCGTGGTGCACTGACACTGACTAAGCAACTAAAGTATAGGTAGCATTGCTCTTTCCTTCCACTTACTTAGCTCGCGATCAGCATCACGTCGCGACGATCTTTCGACCTAGATTTCTCACATACATAGATATTACGTTTACTATAAATTATGAAAGACGTGGAACACATCATCACGCAACACGTCAATAATGCCCAAACTGCTTCTCTGGAATAATTTGTTTCAAAATATGAATAATTCATCTATTAAATCAGATAAATTTCCCTTGCAATTTTTTCTAAGTTTACGATTATCTTTTTAAAGGACGAAAAACAACTTTAATGAGAAAAATAATGAGACAATGTTACCAACTACATAAAAATGAAGTCACGCTTGCGTAAACAAATAAATAACGACAAAATGCTTTTGTTATTGTTCATTGTAATTTTCATTACCGTTTAAGAATAATAGTCGTTGATTAACGTAGGATTGGCAGTATGATTGTAATCTATACGTTTATCACTCGTTTAACCAACAATGACTTGGCTAAACATTAATAAATTTTCATGTGAATTTAGCCTTCTCAGTGTCCACCTTCAAGGTGAACAATTTTGCTAATTTCATATTCTGAAATTGCCATTAATAGTAGTAGCGAAGTATTTTTATTGTAAGTATTGGCACTAATTAGTTGTTCATGGTGAACGGGTGCAGAAGTAAACATTTAACATACAAAACTGAAATAAAACACTTTCCGATTAGAACGTCATTTACTTCTTCTATCCCTGCACGCCATGATCGCTTATTGCGAGTGATGACGAACGATAATTACGCACGTTTTTGTTGGCTTAATTACACGTGCAATAAAAACTGGCGGCTACATCGATAATGGCGACTTGTGAAAGAATTTGTTTAATTTTTTATAATAATGTGTCATGTATTTCAGCACGGATAATTGTCATAGAAAATATGAAATATGAAACAATAACTTGTGTTATTTTAAAGTAGCATGTCAATTGGCGGTAAAATGTTGTTAACGTGTAACGCACCCATTAAGAAGATGAAAAATTGCTGGTAATTCTTGCACTTTACACTTTATAATTATTTTGCAATAATTTATTGAACGTAATGTATTTTTTATTAATTACTAATTAATTACTTCTGATATTCCTACAATTATGGTTGACTAATGCAAGTGTCAATTTCTGGTGTGATGTAAGGATGTGATTGGACAACAAGATGACATCAAAACGGACATAAAAAAATGTTAAGATGTCAACACGTATGGTAGGTAATAATGTGTTTAGTTGCATGTTACAAGTAGATATGATATTTTTTGGTAATGAGGTTCAGGTAAGTGTAACAGTTTCCTTCGCACTTTAATAAGTGGACATAAATTATCGTTAGGAAATGTTTAAGACGCTAATGCATAAAAGTAATTATTGCAATGGTTAATATTTAATTTTGGTTGTGAAATTCGGATTTAGTCATTAAAACATCGCGATTTAAATATGATACCTAATCTTCTAAAATAAGCTGAACCCATTTCAGCTAGCTATTAATCTTATTATGATTAATTTACGATATTTATATTAATTTAGGTTAGGGTTAATTTGTTCTATTAATTTATAACTTTGCATTAAACAACTTTAATATTAAATTTTGGTTCTTGTTAAGGAATTATTTTAGAGAATTTAATGAAAATTTTAAGTTTTATCTTTGTTTAATTTAAAAGCTTGGTATCGTGTGTGGTTAATTATATGAAATAACTAATGAAGAAAATTGTAGTGCGTAAAATTTATTAAAAAGTTGTTCTCTAGGTAGAAGTGCGTGAACATTTTCGCAAATTTCTTTTTTAAGCGTATAAATCATTAGCTTCGCAAGTGAAAGTGTAACATCTAACACTCATGAAGGACTAGAACCGTCAAAACGGACAAATGGAGTTCAGAGTACTGTCACTTAAGAGTTAAGTACACTCTTATCAGCAGAAGAAAGTTTGAGTGCCCTTGAAACATTCTCCAGAAATTACTTTAAGTATTCCACACAATTTCTACTTTTCCCAATTTAATCCCAACTTATCTACATATAATATTTCATTATTAGTTGGTAACAAATCTATTGTTAACTTACTTTTTAATCTCTAATTCCCTGAGCTCCTTAAAACATTCTCAGCATTCCGTCCAATCATCCTTCCATAGTAAACTACTTGATTACGCATTTACATACGACGTTTTATCGTAGTGTAGCGTCATCGCCGTCTTGAGATGAACTGTACAGTCTTCGTGTATTAGTTCCTGATGAGTGTATGCAAGGCGAAGCGCTTCGACGGATATAACCGTGGCACGCTTCTTCGGAGCCGGCAGTAGCCGCGGACACGCGAAGAAGCGAACGTTCGAAATTTTTTCGCCGCGCGGACATGCCACGAGGTTTGACAAAAGTATTACGCGCTCAATTGTCCGCATATCCGACTGAGGTTAACTAGTTTTCGATGCTTAGAAAAACAAAACTTTGCTAGATTGATCGTGGGCGAAAATTTCACCGTCGAAATGTTGTAAAACAATTGCAGACATATAGAAAGATCTATCTAAAAAGTGCGCAAAAAGTTACGTTTTATTGACAAGGGATTAAATAAATACGAGTTTAATGTAAGTATTATCTTAGTAGATATATTTTTATTATTAAAAGTAGAGAATTACATATTTCTAAATTTCGATTTAAGATAAGAGAAGTTTCAAAATAATTGAAGTTCGGGGATTTTTTTAAACTTAATTGATAACTTGTACACATTAAATATTGACTTATTTGTAATAGATACTTTAAAAGTTATTGAACTTGATCTAAGTCATCCGCGTCATCAGTTTTGAAATAGTCAATAACACTTTCGATTTCTTTCGGATCTTGTTTGAACTCCCAAACGAACATTAACTTTCTTGAACTCATCTGCATTTTATGCCTTGCCTCAAGAAGTGATTAACTTTGAGCATCCAGATCCTACATTTCCCAGTGAAGGTCACATATCTACCAAACTGGAGGAACATGAAAGTTGAAATACGGTTTTGTCGAAATTATCACGAAATTTAAGTAAAAACAAAATTTTTCCCCTAAAAAGTAACATTTCGATGTTTACGAGTGCAGTTTTATGGCGGATATAAAAGTGAAAATTAAAATATAAGCACCTCGAGCAGAGTCAAGCCAAGAAACCTTCGCGTTTAACACGGTCAATGGAAATAATTACGATTAACCCAAATATCGCGCATTTTTTCCGCAACCGTGCTCGTCGTCAATGTCACCAAACACGCAGGCGCACGAAATGTTGACTAATTTGTCACTTTGCTCTCCGAAAGTGATCACTTTCCTTTCTCACGCTAATTTTCGGAACAAAACAAACGAGAAAATGTAATTGGCGTGTAATTTCTGTGAAGTTTGTCGAAATAATTTTTTTTGAGATTCGCAGGTTTCACTGCAAATCATGACTTTAGTTGGTCAATGTTTTGCTTCTGTTTGGCTATGAATGCAGCAATCATTCCGATTTTCTTTTCTGCGCGTACATTTTCTAGATGTCCGATTTGATAACAACGGAGCAGTCCATCGCGTTCGTAACAATTAAAAATTTCTTTTTATTTCACGCTCGAAGTGTGTAAGAAAACTCACGGTCTAATTGAACGCCAATTTATACAATTAAAGTAACTTTTTCACTTTTACTCTTTCTAATCGACGCGCCGTTCATCAAAACAAGCGAATTAGAGGCCAAGGTGTTCAATAAATTGGACGGGTGTTAATTAAAATCGTTTATCATTTACGATTTTTAATAAAATTAAGTGTCTATTATCATCGGCATTAAAAATGCGCCATATAATATAATCTAATCGATATAATTTGTTATTGAATATTTCAAGGTCATGCATAAGGCGAATTTTACCTAACTATTATCGCAAACAAATATTCGATTGAGTAATAAGTCATGAGCGTTATTTTTAATCAAAAAATTTAACGGTTTTTCACAAATATTACAATAATTTAAGCAATTACGCATTATCCGTTGGGAGATGACCAAACGGTTGAGAAGGACCTCTCATAACCCAGTTGCACTTGGTAACCGAGGTTCAGCAAAAAAATCTCACCGGAGGAGCCTCCAGAATGTGCTCTTCATCTTCTTCGAGTCCAGACTGGCCGATTTCTGGCAAAGGGTCATCGACAAACTGGTCGAACAACGGGAGGAGATCGGCTCAATACTTATTACTCAACCGAATATTTTCGTATAAATGTTCCAACTTTTAACATTTTTGTGTTTTACCTTTAGAATTGATTATAACTCGAGCCTAAAATGATGACCCTCGAATCTCTACGTTCGCGGTGCTGGTCCCGGTGGTGATGATGACATAAAACAAAAGAGAAAGTCCGGATCTCGCGGCGCATACCTCGCCGGCGCCGCACTCGAAGACGACATTGACAATGAACTCGCCGGCACGCGCGCCGCGACGGAACGCACGCAACGGCACACGCGAGAAGAAGGCTGCTTCCTGATCGCGCCGAGAAGAGACCGAAAGAGACGCGCGGTGATAAACGGAGTGTTGCGAATATGTGCCGCGCGCTCGCCATCTGGCGACGTCATCAGCGTCGACGAAAATGTCCAACGCGGACAAAGACAACCGTAACGTCCATCATCGCGGTGGTCATCTTGGGGCAATTAGTCTTCACAGACGCCTTAGACATCATGCAGCTATTCGGACCAAAGATGCAGTCGAAACTCATGTCTTCGATTAGCAGGAGCTTAGACTTCGTTCAAGATCATAATAATCAAGTTGTAAGTACCTCAAACTTTTTCAAACATTTGTCACATTTGTCGATTCGCTCAATTAGCAAACACCCTGTATGTTGACATAATAATAATCAAAAGAATGTTGTTTGTTTTCTTATTCACTTATTCAGTTATTCAGTTATTTGGTTGCTAGAAAATATTAACCGATTCGTATGATTCAATGTCAAGGAATTTCCGAGGAATTTTTTCCTGCTGACCCAGTTAATTTTCGCGAGAGGTTTTGACTCATCCTCAACTTCGTGTTTATTTACAGAGGGCAATTGCAGCCAAATTCGGGTATCCGTTCGAGGCGCACGAAATCATGACCGAAGATGGATATATTCTGTCATTACATCGACTTCCCTACACGAATCACACGCAGAATCCTCGCAAGCAGAGGGAACCCGTACTGATCATGCCCGGGTTTTTCGGATCGTCGGAAAGTTTCATGTTTAGGGGACCTGATAAAGACCTATGTAAGTATATTTGCGTATTGCGCATGCGCAGTAGCTCAAAGTAATAAAATCTCTATTTTGCTTTAAGGTTATTCCTTGCTGGAGGCAGGATATGACGTGTGGATGACCAATCCACGTGGCAGTCACCACTCGAGAAAACACCAGATCTATGACCCTAATTCGAACCCGGAATATTGGAATTTTAGTTATCACGAAATCGGTTACTACGACCTAGCAGCTTCGATCGATTACATTCTGCGCATAACGCGACATCAGAGACTGTTTTTGATCGGATACTCGATGGGGGCGACCGCCAGTTGGGTCCTGTTATCGCAAAGACCGGAATACAACGCCAAGGTGAAATACCTGGCTAGTTTGGCGGGCATCGGCGTGGTGGCGCACCGGCTGCAGCCGCACCTGAAGCTGATCGTGAACTCGATACCAGTGCTAACGGTAAACAGCCAAACGCGCCTCGAAATCTGCGCACCGCGAGCCTCTGCGCTCATTAGAGTCGATTTAAATTCGAAACTCGTGCGCGTAGGTCAAGAACGCCGCGTTAATCGCGATGATTTATTCGACTGTTGCAGAGTCTGTGCAAGCGCTCCAACGTCTTCGAGCTGTTCCCGCGTCGTGAGATGATCGCCGAAGTGTTGAAGACGCTCTGCAGGGACGGCTCGCCGTTGCAAAACGTTTGCTTGCAAGTCATGTACGCAGTGACTGGCGATGGCGTCCAACAATTCAACACGGTAAGTGTAAAATACTCAAGTGGAAAGAGAAATTTATGTAAATAACGCGCAAATTTCGTGAGTAAAGACCGCATCATCATCGCCCATCAGCTTGATGGGTTTTACCCCAAAAACATTCTATATGAAGTTAAATATATCGACGTCAAACGTCGTCAGAGTTGAATGCGAACGAAAGTCGCGGACGTTCGAGAATCGAACGAACGGGCTCAAATTTCAAATTTGAAAGCTAAACGCCACTTGAATACGCAAACGATGCGCGACCATGGCGCGCTGATTGTGAGCCGATATGGAAATTGTTATTTAACCGTTATCGCACTTAACATTGATTCCTGCTGGTTTTCAGGCCATAGAAATCATTGTCGTTTCCATCGGGCGCCGCAATCGCCGTCGTTTTGCGAATCGCACGCCAACGCAAGCGCGCACCCAAAACGCAATACGAATCTGCTGATTGCTCTTATCTGATTCATAACCCAGCATTAACCACGCGACATAAATAAACACGGTTTGAATAATCCTTCTCGAGACTCGGGACGGGGATTACGATGACAATCGCGATAAAAAATAATTCCAAGAGAATAACATGTGTATCCATTTCATATTTGTATGATAGGCACTTAAGGAAAACATGATTAATGAGCTGTGATGTATAAGACGTCATTGATTGTGTATTTGTATGTTTCAGTTAAATATCCCGTATATTTTTACGTATTTTCCTTCCGGGAGCTCAATGAATACTATGCTTCATTATTACCAGACTTATACGAGCGGTAAGATGTGCTTTTTTGCTTTGGTTTACTGTTTATTGACTAGTTTTTATCTTAAACTTAATATTTTAGGACATTTTGCTAAAATGCAAACCTACAACGCCAGCAGAAACGCGACATGGGAAGATTATGATCTCTCAAGGATTACTGTGCCGATTTCGCTGCACTATGGACCTTCTGATATCCTAAACACCAAGCAGGTATTTAATCCATGAGATTACCTTGCAAAAATAACATTAACGTTTTTTCCAAATATGATTCCTGAAAAAAAGGCTAAATTGTGATGTAATTATGATTCACTCCATCGCTGAGCCCCTGAATTACCAAGGTCAACACGTAAAATATTTAAACTTTAAACTCATTGTTAGAATTCCATTAAACAAGTGTACTGTAAGTACAACAGCGATTTGTGGTTCTCAGCGAGTACCATAAGGCCCCCTTGTTGTCTTTGATGCAAGTCAAGTTGCTGCCAAATGCGCATACATCTCTTTGATAAAGTTTTGTTGCTTTTGTAATTTTAGTCAACTGAAAAATCAATTCTTTGGACATCACACCGGTTCCTAGGCGCATGATCCCGATTACGTATACAACGCAATATATGTACAATGTATACTAAAATATATTATTTTTCATTTCTTTTAAAATTATCACGTTCAAATGACATTTCCAAATTGATTAACAGTTTTTAGATTTGGTATTGGAAACTAAAAATTAATTTATTATCATTGATTCATTTTCACCAGATATTTCGAACTTTCGAATCTTTATATTCCAAATTGCATATCAAAGTCATTTTATGAATAATGTTAATTCTGTTTATTGGATTATGTTCTAAACGATGATGTCTTGTTAATTTCATTTAAAAACTTTAAAAAGTTTGAAATTTCATAATCAACTTCAAAAGCTAGTTGTAAGTCAAATGGAGTTCCAATTGTCATATTTTTAGAGTATCTCAAACACCACAGTTAGAAGTCTGCAATCGCCATCGAGAGAACTCTACTCATCATCATTTGTCATAAATCATTTCTCTTCGATACTTCCGGTGTATCGAAGTGTCTAGAATCAACTCTACACATCAACCCCACAGAATCAATGATAATAAATTAATTTTTAGTTTCCAATGCCAAATCTAAAATACTCTTAAGTAACTTGGAAATGTCATTTGAACATGATAATTTCAAAAGAAATCAAAAATACTATATTTTGGTATACACTGCACATATATTGCGTTTTATACATAATCGGGATCATTCGCCTAGGAGACGGTGTAATGTCGAAATAATTAATTTTTTAGTTGATTAGAATTACAACAACAACAAATTTTCTGTCCTCTATCTTGAAAGGAAACGCTCTACTTATCAAATTAAAAATATTAAGTTTAAAATTTAAAAATTACCGAACTTGAGCGCAAAATATAATACGCATTGTCCTAAGTACTTTGCATTAATAATAATTTTCAACTTATTATTTTAGGATAATGTAGCAACAGCAAACAAACTAAAAAACGTCGTAGGAATCTTCCGCGTGCCATTTCCCGAATTTAACCACATGGACTTCATGTGGGGCAAGGACGCGAAAAAGTTACTCTACGATCAGCTCATAGTTCTCATGGACAAATACCGGTAACATTACTCTTCCATTCGAATTTAGCATCATCTAACAGTATCTATTTTCATCAAAATATTTCACAATATTTCACAACACGATGTTTGTCTTTAACTCAATTTTGAACTTCTATTTATTGTATTTATTGTAATTTAATCAGCCTTCCTTCATCAATTCATTTTATCATTTCTCTTCGCTCATAATTAGGCGTTAAACATTAAACCAGTAATTTGTAAATTGTTGTCAGTTCACGGTGTGCAATGTACTTTATAATATCTATTAATTTAATGTCAATCTCGAGTTGATAGATTAGCCGATAAGCGTGCGCTGTAATTAATTCTAAGCGAATAAAAGTGTGATTTGCTTTGATTTTAAAGTGGATTCATGCCGTACTTTTTTGCCATTGTTTCGACGGAAACACTCTGTTGATATAATCGGTGAATCTATCTTATAAATGATTATCTGTACTGATTGTGTTTAAAATTGATAATTCAAAAACGATATAAAAAGAGCGTTAGCATTAGAATTATTATCACTCATCGGATATTAACGAGCGTATCTCAATCACATCCTTGGGAACATCATCAAAAACAGGAAGTGTAACACTTCGTTTAAGCTACAATCGATTTTAACAATGAAGTGGCTTGTGCTGGCGTGTTTGATCGGCGCTGCTTATGCATCAGCAGTGTTCCCTGCCAACTATCAAAATGGTGTCCGAGGGGAAGCTAAGGAAGAATGGATGGAAGCTTTCAGAGCCATTGCAAGGGCTGATGTCGAAGATGCTCACTTGGAATTTGTAAGTTTAACTATTTAATCACAGTTCCAGTAACTAATATTTATTCTGTTTCAATGTAGTTGCAATTAGTGACTAAATATGGCTACCCAGGCGAAGAATATCAGGTTACCACCGAAGATGGATACATCCTGACTGTCCATCGTATCCCACATGGAAAGGATGGCCCAGCTCGCAAACAACGCGGTGTCGTATTCGTGCAACATGGAATTCTCAGCTCTTCTATTGACTGGATCATCCCGGGACCAGAGAAGGGCTTGGGGTACATGCTTGCTGACCGCGGTTACGACGTCTGGTTGGGCAATGCTCGTGGAACCACCCGCTCCAAAAACCACACCAACGCTGAGATTAAAGAAAAGGACTACTGGAACTTCTCCTGGCATGAAATTGGTACTATTGATTTGCCAACCATGATCGACTTTGCTTTGGAGACATCTGGCGCAGAGAAACTCCATTACATTGGTCACTCTCAGGGCACAACAGCTTTCTATGTCATGGCATCCGTTCGCCCCGAGTACAACGATAAGATCAGGGGACAATACAGTATGGCCCCAATTGCGTACATGAATCATATGACAAGTCCTTTGTTCCAACTAATGGCTAAAGCTGAGGGTGGGATAGAGGTAAATATTAACGAAATTATACTTTAATATAAACCATGAAATGTTCAACTTTATCTGTTTTATACTATTTCAGGTGATCCTAAACTTAATTGGATTGTATGAGTTCTTGCCAACCGATGGCTTGCTTCATGAAATCGCTAAATTCTTTTGCGACGATGGAATCTTACAGCCGCTTTGCACCAACTCTCTCTTTGTTGTCTGTGGCTTCAACAAGAAACAAATGAATGTCACTTTGCTTCCCATCTTGATGGGTCACACTCCAGCTGGCTCATCGACCAAGCAATTCTTGCATTATGCCCAGCTGATCAACAGTGGCGGGATCATAACCAGAGGTAGCTTATTTGAACCATATTTCAAGAAAATATAACAAACAATGTTTAATATTTATATTTTGATTCCAGGAAAGTTCCGTCAGTATGACTATGGTCTCGTGGGTAACCTTAAGAAGTACGGACATGCCTCCCCTCCTGACTATGATCTTGGAAAGATTACCGCGCCAGTTTACCTGTTCTACAGTCACAACGATTGGCTCGCCGCCGAGAAGGATGTTAGGAAGTTGTACAATGAGTTGGGTAATGTCCAAGCTATGTTCCTCAATCCGGATGCTACCTTCAACCACTTGGACTACGTGTTTGGAATTGACGCTGATACGTTGGTCTATGACAAACTGTTCAGTTCAATGTTGCGCCATTAATTATACTGTGCCAATTACCAAATATAATTATTAATTTAACTCATTTTATATTGCTGTACATTTATCTAAAATTCGTTACAATTTTGAATAAATTGTTTTTTTTTTAAGATAATTTAGTTCTTGAGCATGGCGTTGACAGTCTCGTAGACGTTCTTAACGTTCTTGCCGAAGAGCAAGTCGATGTTGTTCCTGCACTGCTGCACCTCAACATCGCGGACGAAGTGAGGAAACTTCTGCTTAAGGTTCTGAACGTTGTCCTTGGTGGAGATCTTGTCCTGAGCAGAGTAGACAAAGTACATGGGAGTGGTGATCTTCTCGAGGGCGTATTCCTCGGTCTGCTGGTTCTGTTGCCAGTTCTGGCCCTGCTGACCCTGCTGCTGCTGGGAGAAGTGCTTGAGCTCATCGGCGAACTTTTCGAAGCGGCCAGACTTGATGATCTGGGCGTAGTGAAGGACCTGGCGAGTGGACGCACCGGCGGGGAGACGCTGGGCGTAACGCTCGCAGGTGGTCACGTTCATCTGGTCAGATTCGTACCCGTTGATGAGGAAGAAGGGGTTTTGGCAGATGCGCTCGTTGACGCCACGGGAGATGCAAGTGTCTTGACCGGCGACAGTCATGAATTCGTTGGAGGGGTGGAATTCGTTCTGGCCAAGGTTCTTCACCAACCACTACAAATAACCAAACAATACGGTTAGAAGTTTGGATAAAACCACCTTTTGCATTAGAATATAAAAATTATTGCTTACGGGCTTGGACTGGATGTGCTCAGTAATGGTCTTGTACATCTCGTTGGAAGCGCCCCTCATGTAAGCCATAGGGCCCAGAGAGATCATCTTCTCGACCTTGTTGTTGTATTCGGGACGTTCAGCACCCAGGACGTAGAACACGGTGGTGCCCTGCATGTGACCAACATAGGAGAGTTTCTCCTGGCCGGAGACACGGAGGACTTCATCGATCAAAGCGGGAAGATCCTTGGTGCCGATCTGGGACCAGCTAATACCAATATTTATCAATGAAAATCTAATAATAAAAAGCGCAAAATAATCCGAGATTACCAAAACTTCCAGAAAGCAGCATCCTTCTCGGGGTTAAGAGTGGTGTGCTTGCGGGCATAGTTGCTGCCACGGGCGTTGCCCAGGAAGACATCGAAACCGCGTTCGGCAAGGAAGAAAGCAAGACCTTCGGTGGGGCCACCGATGACGAAGTCTTCGCAGGTAGAGAGAAGACCGTGCATGAGGAAGACAACAGGCTTGTCGGTGCGGATCCTGCGATCCTGTTGCTGCTGCTGCTTAGCTTCGAAGGTGTGCTTGTAGTCCTGACCGCCAGGGATACGGATGACATCGAGAAGGTAACCATCCTCAGTCTCAACGGTGAAGTTCTGGACTGGGTAGCCATAGTCACGGATTATATCAGTCTAATAATTACAAACCAAAAATATTTAATCCATAATATCTCAAAAAGTTTTGAGTACTTACGACATTCTGGTTAAGATGGTAGCGTCCCTGTTTGCCCTCGGGGCGGGCAAGGGCAACAGCCACAAGAGCGAAGAGAGCAAGGAAGAATTTCATTGTAGATTCAAATCAGCAACCAGCTCACCAATGAGTTAGAAACTAAAACCTGAGCATTACTGCCAACTATTTATAATCATAATTATATGCTGAGCAAGAAGTTTGAGATCCACAGACGTCATTTGGTACGAACCAAAATTGCGGACATTACAATTTATAATCAATCCACGTTTCTTGAATGGTAAGCAGAGGACCGGACTAAAGGTTGAAGGAATATGCCAGTTCACACAGTTATTACAGCCGTTTGCAATAATTTTCCCATTTTCGCATTTAACCTTTGACAGACTTATTACAAGCAGATAAAACAACACTTAAGATGACGTAAATAATTTGTACTTTTACTTTATTATTTAAATTGACAATGCTTAGGACTCTACAATTTCGCGATTTAAGTAGTGATAAAATATTAAAACAGCATAGAGGACACTACCACTACATAATGGCACGTTTTAAAGTTTCAGGTAAAATTAAGTCTGTGATGTAGATTCTGACAAGCAGTTGCTACTCAACTTGACAAAAGTCATCGCGCTGCACATATTTTTTCATAATAGTCATAACTTTATCATAAACCATTGTCTTCGCATCGATACCAAAGATATAATCGATATGGTTCCATTTATCATCTTCTACCTTCCATATGTGTTTCTTTCCTTCTGGCAGAGCCCAGTAAAATCTCTTAACATCTTTCAGAGAAGAAAGATAGTCGTTTCCACTACAGGTAATGTAAATCGGAGATTTGATGTTTTGGAGGTTGTAAGCAGGAGGATAATGATCATTATACATTATTAAATTTCGAGATGTTCCGTGATCAAATTGCTCAAAATTTCCGGTTCTTATTTCTTGGGCAAAGTGCATAATTTGCTTCACGGAGCTCCCAGCTGGATAATTTGCAGTCATAATCGGCAATAAGGTTTGATTAAATTTTGCAGGATTATGACCAACAAATGCAAAGATTTCCCTCTCACACAAATCATTTACGAAAGGTGTAGAGCAGAACTTTTGTATGAAATGCCTAAACAGCCGATTGTTATACCCTAGTTCATGAATGTTAAGCAGATCCGCTCCAAACTTGAAAAGTTTCTGGAAGTGGGCAAACATACGCCCTGAGCGACCATATACATTACTCATGTATGCTACAGGAGCTAAACTGAACTGGGCAATAATTTTATCATTGTATTCGGGGCGTTCAGATAGCATCACATAGTTGGCTGTCGTCCCTTGCGAGTGGCCGACGTAAAAAAGACGTTCTTGTTTAGTTTGGGCTAAAATGTGATCGATCATGGCGGGAAGATCGTAGTATCCAATTTCGTGAAAGGAAAAGTTCCAGAACTCAGCGTCAACATTAGGGTCTAAGACGAGATGATCTCGGGACTCTTTGTTACCACGTGCATTGCCTGTCCAGACGTCGTAGCCAGCATCAGCTAGTATAAACCCTATAAGAAGTAATTTTTTTTTATATTTGGGGCAATTTGGGCCTTTATGCTAAAGTGTTGACAGAGGATGGATATTGCTTGAAATTTATACTTCTTTACCTAAAGCTTTTTCGGGCCCCGTTAGAAACCAATCACCACTGAAGGCGAACAGGCCATGTTGAAGATACACAACTGGTTTGACACAATCCTCTCCTCTTCTAGTTGCATTTTCATTCTTTCCATGCGGGACACGATGCATGGTCAGAACGTAACTGTCTTCAGTGAAAACTTCATGCGCTTCAACCGGGTAACCATGATAACGAATAAAGTCAACCTTGTTTGTGCGAAAATCAAAAGTAATACATTGTAAAGCGCGTGCGCGTTAGTAATAAACAACAACTTACAATATTCATACTTGCTAACTTGCGTATTTCGACATTATTATGAAAGAGACTGTTTCTCTCAACGGTATCGCTTCTACCAGATGAGGCACTTTTAAAGATCGCCAAAAATATTGCGATCTTAACAAACATTTTAGAAGAACTTTAAATAAAACGCGGGAAACACAATAGTAACGTTTAAATCCACAACTTTCCTTAAACTTTTATTTAATTCGGAACAAACGTTTTTAAACAATGCAGTCTTCTTTCACTTCTTTAGTTCACTCCATTCATTGTCGTCGATGCATTTCTTCTAAGAATGGTTGTTCTTCACCGACGTCGTCGTCAAGAGGCACGCGCACCGAATAATTGGGCGAAAACGCGCTTCGGCTTTATAACTTTTGCAACTCCTCACCTGAGCGTCGGAAGCGCACGGGTTGTGCCGTAATGACGACGAGAATGCGCCGCCTGGCTCGAAAAGTAATAAGAATAATTTACGAAAAACAAGCGCCGACCAAACGCCGATTTGGCCAGCGCTGTGCGGTGAGTCGGATTAATTCCATTGTCTGCGCCCACCTAGATGTGTGCGAGGTGTTACCTCGGTTACCTCCGTTACCTAGTTTCAATTTTCGCACCCGCTGTTATGTTTCCGCTCGGATTGCACGCGTAATAATTTATATCATCCATTATGGCACTTGCAGTCGCGATAGGGCGATATACATCTATAGCTTACTAATGCATGTTACGAAAAAGGTTTAAAACATGAATGTTTTGTTTTGTATTGTGGATATATGGTTGGTATGTGGGTCTCGCTCAACATGAACATTGTAATGTATGCATTTATAGTTTAATAGCGTTGAAAATGTAAAACTGTCGTTCCAGGTTTAAGTACTATTAGTAAATAAAATGACATGTTGGTTATATCGTCACGCTGTCACTTGTAATTATCGAGTTTGTTGTCTCGAATATGTGTACAATTTAGTCAATTATGTATTCTCCCCTATCGCTAATGATCTCCTGTCACCATTCGACCAGTTTGTTGAAGCCGCTTTCCCGGAAAACGGCTGGCATAAATTCGAAGCAGTTGAGAAGCCAATTTTGGAAGTCCTCATTGTTGAAGGCTACGAATGTTAAGAAATAAAGACGACAGGGTTGTAGAGGAGAAAATGAACTATCGAATGGTATAGCGCGCACTTCATTTCTATTTATTGCAGAAGAAACGAAATATGTGGGCGATAAACACTTACTACTTATTATTCCAATGCCAATACGTCCAATATACGTTTCAGGAATTATGTAGGTAATCAAACATTTGCGCAGTTATGATTAAAACACAAATAGAAGTACAAACAAATTAAATTATTTGGTAACTATCGATGTAATCTATCCTAATTTTTTATTAAACACATTTTCAAATATTCACATTTGTGGCTAACAAACATTGTCAAAACAAATTACTCATATCTCACATAACGCACCGCAAACTTTTTCTAATTTCGCGCGCGATTGCAGTTCCGCTCGCGTTATATCAGCTAATCGGATTTAATGTATTGAATGTTTTGAGCGTTACATATAATATCTGTAATGTAGCATAATATAATAAAATGCGGCGCACGAGCAAGCGATGCGATGTCGCAACTTTGTGTGAATTTATGTGGGTCGGTCGCGAGTTTAATCAGAGCGAATTTAGTTTTCGATGCGGTTATAAACACAATCGGATATACTCATTCTACTTTAATTGTAATTAATTAATATACATTTATGCATTGTGTACTTTCCTCGCACCAGGCGGAAGAATGTGCTATAACTTTTGGGCATACCTACGCTCACGCAATTGCTTTTGCAAAGTTCAATTCTATTGTTATTTAATTTTATAAATCCGTATATTTATTAATTAATAGCTTACTGATTCTTGTATTACATCAGATTTAAATGCCACTTACATTTAAAACTAAATAGGTAATAATTTTCAATTCGCATTTGCAAGTCGTAAATTAAAATTGACAACAATTCAGAGAGCATTATGGCAATTGACATAAATGAGCTGAAATGAACTTGTTATATCGATGAAGATGAAGTGAAAATGGAAACACAATTATAACGATCGGAATGTATGAAATGTTGCACATTTTATTTGTCAACGTGATTAATTTGAAATTGTTGACACAAATGCAATATAATTAAGAGGATGCAAAGCTGGAAAGTTTGAATTGACACACAAATTTACAAAACTAGGTTGAATTTCAAAAAAAAATGTGAAAGCCAATTAAGAAAAACATTCTCCCGATATATTAAATGCAAGCAAACAATAGTTTATTCCTTATACTCCCTATATAATGTGGGTATGGGAGTGTGAAAAAAAAATTCCTAATTTACTCTCAAACATTTCTAGACTAATAATACATTTGTGACTTAATGAAATTTTCGTAAAATGGAAAGCCGATAGATACAAAATTACAGCCTATAATTATTTGTAACGATACGATTTTTGCAACAATTCAGATTCCAATCAATCATTTTAATCGTTGTAAGAAGATTTCTTTAGAAAATTTTCTTTGGTAACCATGAAGCAGAACCCTGTGTTCGAGGCATGTGCTCTAATTAAAATCTCTGTAATTATCAACGCCTTAAATTGGGAAATAATATTGCAACTGCAACTGCACAGCAATAATATTTAATTGCGTCAAATCATAAATATTTTTTGTTTATTTAATTAAGATAATAATAACGAAGGAAAATTAAAACCGTAGGGTTCGTAGGGTAGAGTGGACAATTGTTTACTCAATTGATTTAACAGAAAGTCAAAATTACTTGTTCTACCCACCGATGTTTAAGTAATTTATTGTACTTTAAAGTTGCTTTCCCACAGCTCTGAGAGATAGTTGAATTGCCCAACTTGCCCCACTGCCCGACTAGCCCCGCCCTACCCTATGCTAAATCGTAATCGAAATTTCAATAATTAAAGTAGCTCAATAGTCAACAAATATTTACAATTCCTCGATCGAAAGTATTCGAACAGTAATTAAACCAGATAAATAATAAACAAACGCAGCTGATTCCTGATAACAAGTCCGCAATGGCGCTGAATGCCTCTGTAAACGATGCTCCTTTTATGTCAGCTGGCTTCTGTGTTCCCTTTCAGTGCCGTCTTTCACATACCGCAGCGATAAGCCGCATGCGTTTATTCAACTTTAACATCAGCTCGCGTGCCGGCGATCGAAATTAATCACACGACGCGCGAGAAACGGATCAACAATCCGCATCGTCCTGTTCTAAGAGTTCGCGTTGGTCGTTGTGTTTACGCATCGCATTACGCTGCGCATTAAACCGTTCGACATGTCACATTACTTCTTAATGAACGCCATGAGCATTATAAACAATGCGCGCTCGCATGGAATCGTGGACGATGCGCGCGGTTTGCTTATTGTTAGCGCGTTCGCATTCGGCGTCGTGGTCCGTCGATTCCTCGCTTCCGCGACGCCTTTCTTCGGCGCAAAGTGCGCAACTTTCGGAAGCTTTGTTTCCCGGTTTTTGGCGCTAGCCTAGATTCGTCATCGATGTGTGCATTGGCGTACACCGCGCAATAGTAACATATATATTAAGACGGTGGTAGTTTAGTCAATGATTAGTTATCAATCGTCATCCGGAAGGAACTCTTCTAAAACCTAATCATTTATTACCTTACTAATAAAACACTCAAGGAAATTAAATAAAAAATAGTATCGGTAAATCAGTGATTTCACGGTGGTTTAAAAAATTTATGCATCAAAATGAAGCACATTTTAAAATATGGGTGTTTAATGGTCGTGGCTGTGTGTATCTTGGTGGAATATTATGATTTCGTATACAATCCAACGCAATTCGGTGAATACGTGCATGACGATATGGGATTAACAATTGTAAGTAATAACTGTTATAAATACTAATTGTAAGATAAATGTTTCAAGTTTATTGTGGATACGCGTCTGCATTTTGAGTGCGCTTCGATGAGATTTTCGCGCTTCGGTGATATCGAATGCAGAACGTTGTGTTTGATGCAAACGATATACCGATAAATTTACCCGTGTGCAAATAATACAAACTACCCAAATTTACCAAATATTAAAAATTTTCTAATTGGATCAATTGCTGGGAAACATCAATTGTTTATGATAATCGAATGAGATTTTATTTGTTATGATATTGTTTTGTTATGATAGGAGGTAATTTTATCTATTAATTCAACTTTGTGTGCCAATATATCCAACATGTATGAAAAACATTTCAATCATTTTTGAATTTACAATTTCGTATTAACCAAACGATTGTTAAACAAGTGGTGCATATAAAAAAAAACAATTAGACTACATTCGAAAATGACTAGTGAATTAACATTTTTCAATGGGATTTGTTAATTGTAACATTACGCACATATTCCTCAGTCCTGCGAGACATTTTGCACATACAATTCATAATTTCTACATTATAGATAATATTTATTCGGCAGGAAATTTCTACATTGTTTTCTAAATTGATCTTAAATTTTTAGGACGAACTAATACAAAAACACGGTTACCATGTAGAAAACCACACCTTAGAAACGGAAGATGGTTACATTCTCCAAATGCACCGAGTGTATTCCTCTAAATCAGCACTAGCATCGAATCCAAAAATAGTTCTCCTAATGCACGGAGTAATGCACAGTTCCTTAACGTGGGTTACCGGAGGCCCCAAAAACTCACTGGCGTACCACTTTGCTGATCAAAACTATGACGTCTGGCTAGGCAACGTCAGAGGCAACATATACACTCGTCGACACAAACGCCTCCACCCTGATGAACATGCACGAGAATTCTTTAACTTCACATGGCACGAATTTGGCGTACATGATGTTCCTGCACAAGTTGACTATGTCCTCAAACAAACACAACAGGACCGACTTACTTATATTGGACATAGTCAGGGGTTTTTAAGTTTACTGGTAACCCTTAGCGAAAGACCTCAATATAACGCGAAAATTAAACTTATGATTGGATTAGCGCCGGCTGTTTTTCTGAAACATGTTCATTCTCCGTTCATAAGGACCTTTGCCTATTTTCTTGATTGGTTAGAGGTAATTTAATGTATTTGATTATATAGTTTTATTAACTCGGTGATTTTGCTGGTAACTTTCTAGTGGGGTTTAGATTACTTTGACATTCACGAGGTACCAAGCGCATACAGGCCAAGGGAAAGTTTCCTGACAGAATTTGGTCATCGATATTGCCATGAGGACAGGTGGATAGGACAACCATTTTGTTATTTCTGTTATTCTGTAGCTGGAGGGTTTCATAATAAACAAATGAACAGAGTAAGTGCAAGAAAAGTAATATGTATTCGCTTTTTTGAGACAATCCTTAATGTTTTGGTCTTTATAGACGTTACTACCGTTAATATTCTCTCACGCCTTCAATGGAGCGTCTCTGAAACAAGCATTTCACTATTCCCAAGTCAGAAATTCAGGTAAAATGGTGACAACACAATGAACCTGATAATTAACAAATTAATCATTTTGTAGGTGTTTTGCGTAAATATGATTACGGAAAAGAAAGGAACACAAAATATTATGGGCAAGAAGTCCCGCCTGAATACAATTTTGATAATGTCCGAGTTCCAACTGGCATATATTACAGCGGAAACGATTGGGCAGCATCTGAATCGGTAATAAGAAATTAACAACATCTATCGACTTCAAATGATAAAGTATGATGCGAATTCCACGTTTTTTAGGACGTTGTCAAGCTAATCGACGCCCTTCCCAACGTTGTCCACTCATCAATACCCGATCCGCACTTCGCTCACTTCGACTTTATGATTGGCATGAACCTAACGGACTTCTTCAACCAAGTCACCAACTTGACAGCGCTCTATCACAACTTAGGTCCCGATAAAAATCATGACCATACTCACCATAAAGTGCTTGAAAAACTTGAGCATGAACAATACCAGCATCAATCAACTCAATACCCTTGAGTCGAGAATTGCTCATTGTCGCAATAACAATGCAAAAACCCAACTGAGATATTACTTTTATCTATTTCTATTATATGCAATATGATATAAAACATTACACTTTGTGCATGTGTCGACTGATTAACATAATAGATCGCAATTACATTGGCTATGATTAAAATGCACTCGGCAGTTGAGCAAACCGCTCAATGTCATACGACTGATTATTTCTAATTTTAGCAATACAACTTTTAAAGATTCGCGCAATAAAAATCTGTAACGCTCCGATCAACAACTCATTAGTTAGTGGAATTCAGAGATAATCTATCAAAGGGAAAAATTGAATTTTAGAGGTCAAAACTTGAAGGCAAATTCTAGCAAATGTATTTGTTATTAAGTTGCTAGCTGTCGAAGAATAAGCAAGTTAAAAGTAATATATTAATTTTCTGCAAATGCTAAAGTAAAATAATATAAAAATGTATCAAAACTGTGTTAGAATTACAACGCTTGCTTTGCTTGTACACATTTTGATACAATTTAATGTTGTGTCAAATGTTTTGGAGTCTTTTGGCCGTGATTTTGATTATGGTACAGTCGATGATGACTTGAACCATGATATAGTAAGTTTATATTGTTTGTTTAATATTTTAACGAAAATCAGCTAATTTTCTCGTCAAATTTTAATTTTCAGCAATCCTTAGTTCAAAAACACGGTTATCCTTTTGAAAATCATACTATTATCACCGAAGATGGTTACATTTTACAATTACATCGCATTCCAAACACTTATATCAATAACTCATCAAACACTACCGAACCACCAAAACGTAAACGACCCATATTTATCCAACATGGCATTTTTGTTTCTTCGATTGTTTGGCTGCTTGAAGGACCTAGCAGAGCGCTAGCTTATAAATTATCCAAGGAAGGGTTTGACGTATGGTTGGGCAATACAAGAGGGAATGTGTATTCTAGAACACACGTGGATCCAGATATGCGAAATCAACCAGAAGTTTATTACAACTACTCCTTTCATGAGATTGGAATTTACGACATCGCCGCAAGTATTGACTATGTTTTGAATGTCACCAAAGAAGATAAACTGGATTATATAGGACATAGTCAGGGATGCGTCACGTTTTTCGTTTTGATGAGCGAAAAAAGTGCGTATAGGGAGAAAATTGGGAGAATGGTTGCGATGGCGCCCGGAGTATATACGGAAGATGCTTGGACGCCAAGTATTATTCTAGGAAGGATCTTCCACCGACAAATACAGGTATTGTAATGTAAATTATATTGTGAGGTTAAACTTAATGTGTTGTACAATTTCTAGTGGTTGTGGGATATGATAAAAATGTATGATATATTCTCAAATAATCTGTTCGGGGGAAAATATGCTACCACCATGCTTTGTGCCGATGGATCAATTTTGCAGAGCATTTGCAGATGTACATATTATTCTATTGGAGGATACAATCCGAAACAACTTAACTCGGTATGACATTTGTTTATTTAGACATGTTAGCGACATCTGGTAGTCAGAAGTTCAACATTTTAAACATAATATCAAAATACATAAAAATAAATGTTTCTGTCGGTGGTACTTGCAACGTTGGTTAGCTAGCATATTAACAAGTAATATTAAGTATTTTTCAATGAAATATATAGGTTTTAATAGGTTCAAAGTTCAAAATGTTATTAGCGACTTCTATCAAAAAGAAAAACCACACGAAAATTTTAACATTACCTTTCTCCTGGCACCGATAAAAATCTTAACTAGCCGAAACATTTATTTAAGACCATTACTCTTTGTTTCACATCAGAAACAAGGACTGTTAAATGCAAGCTTCATCAGTACAACAGTAATTTGCCAACTATAAAACTCATGGAATCTATCAAGTCTTTGGCTAGTTTTCTCCAAACCAAACAATTCAGTAATTATACAACTACCATCAATATCTGATTATGGTTGTATATTTGTACCACTGCCCTCCACTTACTAGAATAATTACAACTTCAATCATTTAGGCAACATATGCTATAACTTATTCAACTGTCTGAATGTTATAATAAAATTAAATAAATTCTAATATTCCATTGTTTCAGACTTTGTTACCACTGTTTTTGACTCACACACCATCAGGAGGTTCAACCAAACAAGTGCTGCACTACATGCAGCTATCGAAATCAGGTGAACCGATACAAACACGGGGTATCAAAGTTACTTAACCCTTCGATATTTGTCAAGGTCAATTTCGTCAATTTGATTATGGCACTCACGTAAATCAACAGAAATATGGACAGAATGTGCCACCGAACTACGACTTTACAAACATCTCAATACCAATTAATATTTTTTATGGCGAGAACGACTTTTATTCCTCAGAAAAGGTGCGCATGTGGATTATAAGTTCGTCTATATAGTAATCCTTAATATTACAGGACACTTTAAAATTGGCAAACAAACTCCTGAACGTTCAAATTAAAAAAATCGACGACGACAAGTTCACACACTTTAATTTCATGCTGAGCAAAAACATTCACGAGGTGCTGAATTCGAAAATTATTGATTTACTCATTTAATTTCACATTCGAATTAATTTATGGTCGAAATGCTAATATCCACTCCACAGCGTAATATTATTGAGCAATAAAAATTTAGACTTAAAACATGGATAATTTGGGTAATTGTAGTAGTATTTTATCATTACTTTCGGATACTTGAGACCCTGACAAATGTAATATAAAAGACACTCATGTCGTAGATAAAAAAAACATTAAGAAAGCCTAAACTTCCATTATAGCTGTACAATCACTTTAAATATTCGAAGTTGTTTCAAATCGCTACATGACGCGGCCTTTCTCCCTTCCGATTTGGTCGACGTTATCGACGTGATTCGATTTAATTTTACCATCATCGCTTGAGACTCGTATCATAATAAGGAACGTCTGCGACCGTTCAACACGCACGTGATTATTTGAATTGAATACAAAGCCAGTCGTTCGGTAGTCTTGATTTCCGCTGGGTACTCGATCGTGAAATTTAAATAATAAGTAGTGATTTTAATTGTGATTAGTGGTGTACGAACGGTGACAGTGAAAATAATGGGACGTTTAACTTTTATTTTCTTTGCGACATTTTTTGTTATATGTGCATATGGATATAGAAGAATCATGAATTTTGAGTACGCTTATCGTGAAGTTGGATATACAGTTGTAAGTCATTTAAAAGTCAAATAAGACTTAATCAAAATTTGGTATATTTTCCCTCAAATTTTAATTTTCTAGGACCAATTAGTGCAATCCCACAAATTACCATTTGAAAATCACTCAGTAACCACCAAAGATGGCTACGTTTTACAACTGCATCGCATACCATCGCCTCCATCGTCCCCTAAAAAGCCACCAATGTTTATACTGCATGGTCTGGTCGAAAGTTCAGTAGACTTTTTAATTTCCGGCGAAGATTCCCTGCCAATAATCCTAGCCAAGAAAGGCTATGACGTTTGGTTAGGAAATTCCCGGGGAAATGCTTTCTCACGAAGACACGTTTCCATTAATCCTGACACCAACCCTAAGGACTTTTTCGACTTTTCGTGGCACGAAATCGGTGCCGTTGATTTACCAGCTATGATTGATTATGTCTTGGCTAGGACTAATTCTGATAAATTGTATTACGCCGGTCATAGTCAAGGTAGTGTAACTTTTTATGTCATGATGAGCGAACAGCCCGAGTATAACGACAAGGTGGAATTGATGTTCGCTCTTGCGCCAGTGGTTCATACAAAGGAGATCAAGTCATGGGCGTTCAATATACCTGCGAGGGTCCAAGGTCTTTTCGAGGTAAAATGTTTGCTCTTGAATATCAGCATATAAATATTTTAGTGTGTGTTTTGACTAATTTATTTTATTTTTGTAGTGGTTAAGCGAGGCTTTGGGATCTTATGAATTACTAGGAAGGAATAATTTTTGGACATTCATTGGAAGCGTTTTATGTAAGGATGGAGCCTGGACGCAACAATTTTGTGATATTCCTTTAGGATTGAGTGGTGGTTTTAACAAGCCTGGTTTAAACAAGGTAATATTTATAAAGTAATCATGCATTTTTTTTTGGAAATAATAGCATATTGGTATTTAAGAAAACAATTATATTTACAAATAAAGAATTGTCCATCATGACTAACATAACTTGGTAACCTGATTACAGACGTTGTTGCCATTAATTTACGCCCATTTCCCTGGTGGTTCCTCATTGAAACAACTGTTCCACTACACCCAAATTCTAAATTCGGATATCTTCCGACAATACGACCACGGAAAAGAGAAAAATTTGCAGAAATATGGCCAAGACACACCTCCTCTCTATCATTTAAATAGAACATCCGTTCCTGTGGCAATATTCTGGGCGGAGAATGACTGGTTGACATCAGAACGAGTAAGCATCAACCACTTCTATTGTCCTCTAACTAGTCCTTTAAATAAATTATAATTACAGGATGTGCACGTGCTGTATAAACAATTATCAAACGTTATATTGCTCTACAAAGTACCGGACAAACTATTCACACACATTGACTTCATCGTGTCGCAAAATGCGAAACATCTAGTGTACTCAAAAATTATAAAGTTGATAGAGGAGAATGAGACGTACAAACATCATACAAAGGAAGTCAAATAATTAGGAACCAGAGTGAAGTAGAAGAAAGTTCAGGAAGGGATCAGACTGAAAATACATATATTGGGGATAGTAAAACACAATACTCTCGATTATTCGCGAAAGATTGTACGGCCCAATGGACTAATTTTATATTAATTCAAGATACATAGAGTATGTATTTCAAAATTGTTTATGTTGTTTTATGGCAATATTGAATATTGGTCATCACGCAATCTATAACGCATAATCGAGAATGTACTGTATTATAAGGGTTGTGATATTTAGTTTTTAATTAAATATAAAGTGTTTTTGGAAATATAAATGACAACTGACAAATTGTGAGATGAATAAGCTCCAAGATCCCGCGATTCAAAAACAAATAGTATAAAAACTGAAAATTAGCCTATGCGTTAGATCACGTTGACTTCTGCAGATAGGTGGCTACAATTATGCTTTTTACCGGCAAATAAAAATCGTGATAAACACCCTTATAGAATAATAAATCAACTTATCATAACTGCTAAATAATATTTGGATTGTTTTTTATGGATGGACTACTATAATAATTTTTTGGGACCTTGGTTCCTATCTTTATAACCAGATATAGCGGATAAAGGCTGATACTGAAGTTGAAAATTATCTGAATCAGATCATTTTATGCCATTAGGTAGGACTGCCAATCACGGGATGTTGGAGTGCCCTCTTATTAATTATTTCATGATAGCCAAGCATGTATGAAGGCAATTGCGTGAGAATCAGAACGATGATGGTGCCGCGTAAATTCTGGAATAGCTTATTGTTAGTATTAGTACCCCAGGGAGGAGTGTCGGTGTGTCATATAATAATAGTATTCATTTAGCAGAATGATACATAGACATTCCTTCCCGGCTGTTGGCCAATTGTCTTTCGTTTAAGGCTTTACAAACACACTTCTTTCTTGCAGTGGGTTATTTGCAGTGGTGTGACCGACCAGCTAGCTCGAACCGTTTTAAAAAATCATTAAAATGGTGCGAACCGTTACCAAAAATTGCAAAAATCGCAAAACAACTGTTCACGTAAACACAGATAACTGGTTGCTAAATAACACTTGAACGCTGAGAAACGCTTCTTAGCAATTTGATTCCATCACTCGGTTAGTGGTTAGTGTTAGCAGGTGGTGGAAGATCGTGGATTTGTAGCAATCTATTTGGTAGAGATTGATGTCTAAGTCTGATGAGTTGTGTCTTTGCTCATTTATACATTTTTCATTCACGATATTGTGGACGGTGTATCACATATTGGCGAGCTTCAACTGCATATTCATGAAACCACCATTATACAGGTGGTCAACTACTTTTTATTGATGCTTAGCTTTGCTTGGTATTTTCGTTACAGATAAGAAACATTCTGGGAGATTACGGTATAAAGTAGGGTATATATTTCCATTTAAATGTATGCAATTACATAGTATGGGCATCGAAAATGTATAAAATTAGTATAAAAATCGGATACAGACTAACATACACAATAGAAAATGCACATAGTAATAACATTTTCTAAAAAATTACCATCATTTATTGATCATTAGTAATAGTACGTTACGTTCTAATCTTGAATAAGCTGATTATGCACCGAATTTAAGCTCTGAAAAAAGAAACAAATAAATCAATTAGTGTCCTAGAGAACCAGATCTACAAATTAAGAACATGCGTTTATTATTGTGTAAATGTTGGGGTGCGTTAAACTGTAAGCAAGCAAGCTGTGCGGAATTTCGTTGTGTTTAATAAAAATGATGTTATTTTACCATCGTAATCAAACATGTGCCAGATAAGATATTAATGTAGGACACGACTTTGATTAAAGTAAGTGTCCTCCTCGATTAGTTTGTGGTGAATTGCGCTCAAGGCCTATATATACAGAAAAATAGAAAAACTCGTAAGTTTTGTTAGGGCATCAAAATCAAAACACCGACCGCTTATCGTAAACGCGGCTGTCGTTAGCTTACCTTAAAGTACTTGACAGTCTTGACGCGCAGCTCCAACGTAGCGTCTTCATCACAGATCATCAGTGTTTGAGGATGTTGTTGGAAGGCAGACACAGTCCACATGTGGTTCACGCCCTCCTCAATCGCCTTGTACAAAGCGAATGATTTATGAGCGCCGGTAATCAAAATCATCACCTATAAACCAAATATTTATGAATAACAAAACCTAGACTACTTGTTGATTCATTATTACTTCATTTGCATCCATCACAGTGCCGACGCCAACAGTCAAAGCACTCTTGGGAACTTTACTAATATCATTGTCGAAGAATCGTGCGTTAGCTTCGAGCGTATCCTGAGCTAAAGTTTTGACACGAGTTCTAGAAACTAGCGATGATCCCGGCTCGTTGAAAGCAATATGACCATCAGGTCCAATACCACCGATGAATAATTCAATGCCTCCTGCCTTCTTGATCTTCTCTTCGTACATGTTACATTCCTTGACAAGATCATCAGCATTTCCATCCAGAAGATTGGCATTCTCAGGATCAATGTCTATGTGCTTGAAGAAGGTGTCCCACATATAATAATGATAACTCTCCTTATGGTCACGTGGTAAACCGACGTATTCGTCCATGTTGAAAGTTTTCACATATTTGAACGACACCTTGCCTTGTTTATGGAATTTTATCAAGTTTTGATACATTCCATAAGGTGTGCTGCCTGGAGAACATAAAAATAGTTATAGGCTTATTGTTGTTTAGTAAATAAATACCTGTGGGTAAACCAAGAACAAAATATTTGTCTGGTCCAGCTTTGAAGTCATTGATTCTCTTCATAACATATCGAGCAGCCCACTCTGACACATCAGCAGATTTGTCTAGGATGATCAGACGCATGTTGAGCTAGTTATTAAAGCCTGGAATAATAAATATTGACTCAATTAAAGTACCCACAGCACTGAACTCAACTGCACCAGGCAGGAATAGGGAATAAAATATATATAGAGCTTATCATGTGACTAATTAGGTTATTGCCCTTCCACCAGTAACACGTTTAATCATTTTGATTGGAGTACAGAAAGATAAGGACTTTGTAAAAACGCATAAACATGTTGCAATAGAACAACATTTTATAAATTTTGATTTTATGAGTAGATAGGGCTGCTTCAGGAGTTCCCATTACATGGGAAATTACTATCGAACTATTAATTGAATTGAATTACGATCTTTGTTCAATTTTTGTGAACTTTGCTCTCATGTGCATCATGTCCATCATATTGAATTTGCTTTTATAAATATTTGTGAGGTTAAACTGCGGAGAAATAAAATTAATGATAGAAACTTACGTTTAAGTGGTAATTCCGGTATTTCTTTTTCACAAATTATCGAAATTGAGGATTGAGGAATGATTGCTGTTAGGTGGACCCGGTGGGCTACAACGGCTACAACGGTAAACTAAGCGATTGAGGAACAACGAAGCTTTACACAGAACAGATTCAAAAATACAACCAATACGACTGCATTTGATGCGTTGCCACGGGTTCAATGGTTGCAAAAAACACAAAACGTCGAGTTTAAAGATTCCACGGATTCCACAAGGTTGGATCGGATGGCCTTGTGCACGATCGTAGTCAACGTGAGGACTGATATTCATGCCTCATGGTAAAAGGAAATACCGGAAAAACTATTTATACAATAATCGCACCATTATCTGCGGGCATGTAAATCCCAACTTTAAGGGTCATTAATCAGCCAAAGGGTGGGTGCTCATTCGGTATTAACGAGACGTCATTAAAGGGTCGATACAATAGACATAGAATAGGCAATAGCGATAAACTATGAAATAAAGTTAAAGTAAACTAATATTGACGAAATGATGGATAAGTTCGTACCATATGTAGGTAAAGGCTATACTATATACTACGTTTTGCTAGAAGGTTGATTAACGCATAGAGAATCGCTTAAGCAAAGTAATGCTGATAAAGTTATAGCTAGTATACTACCTCTGGTGATTTCCAATGAGTGACGCATATAGCCAGTATAACATAAGATTCTGTACCAGTCCTCATTTGAGGACAGCAAAATCAGATTTCTTTCAATTTTAATTTTACTATTTGAAGCTATTATAAGTGGAAATTTAGCAAATCGATTCCCCAACTATTCCGTTGTCAAAATAGAACTATTTCTCTTAAAAAAACTTTAAATGTGAAGAGATCTTAATATTAATTTGTGGAAAAATCATGTTTTTGGCAAAATTAATCCGGGAAGTAATGGGTTAGAAGTATAATTTTGCTGTTTGCTTGAAGTTTGGAATCTAATTCTCCAAAAACTAACAGATTGAGGATACTTATTTTTTCATGTCTATACTAGGAACAATTGTGGTTTTTTAGTTTTAAACTAGATGTTTAAAAGTTGTAAGATTATCAACTTGTAATAACTCAGTATCTGCGCAATAAGAACATTGCGTCCAAACTCTCAGAAGTAGCCGTTACAAATAATTTGGTCTTTATTATAGTTAGTTTATAATCTATAACTTGCGTACCTTGTGTCCGAAGATAGAGAGATCGTTAAGAGATATCTTAAAAATTAAGATTTGAAAAGGCAATGAAACCTTCACCACCCCTTCTTGAGACACTATCATGGCCGGAAAAGATACTATGAATATTTTTACTTCTCATTTGTTCGCATCTTGAACATTTGGATACA
Organism: Ecitodaemon sp. MM-2014; assembly: GCA_030557295.1. NCBI lineage: Eukaryota > Metazoa > Arthropoda > Insecta > Coleoptera > Staphylinidae > Ecitodaemon > Ecitodaemon sp. MM-2014. Next base: position 75,156 of record JARRAA010016724.1, on the reverse strand, counting down.
ATCCGATATAAACCCTAAAATTACAAAATAAACTTTGCTCCCTGCAGCACGCAGAACCACTGATCATCCCAACAATTAAACTTATTTTTTATCTTCTGTGGGATTTTTGGAACATGCTCATAGAAAAGTGCGAACATTTGCTTCATTATCAAACTACATCTGTGCAACATTGTTGTAATATATTTATATCCTTCACAAAGTCTCAAAAATCCTACATCGTTATAAACGAATAAAAATGAAAATATCACAAAGTTGAACAAAACATCAACACGTCCGCATGTCTACAGATCAACATGTCGTCATACCGATTTTTCAGTTCAGCTCACTACACACATTTCGACAGTTTGACACACTTTCATCAATACATCTTTACAAACTATTTCTTTACAGTATTATAAGCTACTCATAAATGTATCTGGTAAGTATAATATGTATTAAGATCATTGCATAACTGCGTTTGTGAGTTAAGTTTAAAGCGTTACACTCGTGTTACGTGTTAATCAGTTGAATTCATTATCAAATACAACGAAAAAGTATTCCAAATAAAACTTCACGACCTACATAGATACAACTTTTTCGAGTATGATTAATCAATAATCATAAACGATTAAAAAAAAATTAGCTAGAAAAAAATTGTCAACTAGTCATTGAGCTAAATTAAATTGAACTAAATTACTTAATAGATAAAGACAAATACTGCAACTCATGTAGAAATGATCGAAAATACATAAAGGAATCGTTTGCTGTGAGTTATGTAAAGCTCGGTTATATTACACACCTGCAGTAGATGTTAATTGAGGTTAGTTAATAAAACTAACCGTGAAAAACATTGCGTTTCATCGAATCAAAACCTAAATCATTTGTTCTCTCATTTTTGTCGTGGTGCGCAACAAAGTTTCTCAGGGTTAATATGGTATACAATGGTATAATTCGGTTGTATACTTATTATTAGGCTTAGGCCGAGGCGTCAGGTTCTGCGGCACTTGGCGGTGTAGCAGTCTTCGGCGCAGGAGGTAAAGCTTTCTCGATAATGTCGTTGTAATAAATGCAGAACACCGTAGTGTTGTGCGAAATGATGCGCAAATACTGGCCGACGACTGTAGTGAGTTCCTTCTGGAGCGACGACAGGCCAACGGGGACTTGTTGCGGCGCTGCCGTGCAGGACAAAATGATCTCTCCGAAGAACTCCAGCACGCGTTTGTGGAGCAAGCCTTTGATTTTGTGATCGTCGGCGGCTACGTCGAGTACCAGGTTGGTGATCAATTTCTCCTTTTCTTCCGTAATCGGCGCGAGAGAGTACTTTTGCTGGTATTCCTTTATATCCTTGATTATTTGGATGGCTATATTTGGCAGCAATTCTGGTAAATCACTGGAGGCAAACAGAAGAATTAAAATTTAGAAGAACACAAAGATCAAACAAGGAAGTATTTGCAAAATATCGACAAAACAATTATTATTTATACCTTTTTGACTTATAAGATTGCATGATAATCTTAATATGGTCCTTGACGAAAGGCTTAAATGCGGCAATCGATTCTAGATCGGATCCGACATGTGGGAAGACGATTAGGATAACTGTGCCAATAATAACGACTTTTTCAGTTTCGATTTGCAGGTTTTTCATCCGCACTTCATCCAACATAAAAGTCTAAAACAATAAAACACATTTTAAAATAATCCATAAATTCCGTTTTAAACTGTTTTTGCAAAAATTGTAAACACGCGAATTTAATGCATGGAAATGTAAATATTTATGGAAGATGTTTATAGAAAGTGCTAAAAGTATCTCTGGTTACAATACCTCTGGATAAGGCTCGTTTTGGTTCCATTCCAACAAGTCCAACATGGACTTCTGCAGCGTTTCTCTGATGTGATTGCGCACAAATGTTGTGCGATCGAGATTTTCGTTTTCGGTGACTTTCAGATGCCTCTGAAGCCATTTGCGCGTCAATTCCAGTCCGTCTTTAGCACAAATGTATAATTAGATCAGAAAATATTTCTATATAAGCATTGTTAATTGTTTAAAATGGAATTACCTGGCTGGATGTTCAAATAGTCCGCAAATTTCCTCCTTTCCAACTGCACGCTCTGCGCAATTATCTCCGGTTTGGTGAACTGAATCATGCTGTTAGCCATGTCTAGAGCCATGACGTCAAGGACCTCCAGTATACCTTTAAAGGTATCCACGACGTCAGTAATCTCGGTAAGTTCCCTGATGCGCTCGTCTCTCGCCGGAGCGCACATATTGGCCATGACTGAGATGACGTACTGCGCGTAGTGTTTAAAATCGAAGACGCCCTTCTCGACCTGCTGTTTGATCAACTCCGAGTCGAGAATTTCGGAAATTTGTTGACGCAGCTTCGTGTGTTGGGGCAGCAGCAGACCGAAGAGACCCGCTTTGACGTCTTCGAGTAAAACCAAAGCCTGTAAAACAGTATTTTAATTTCTGCATGAAAATATCTTTTATGCAATGATTTTACGTGAGAATAATTCGGTGGGTCAGTGGCAAAATCTTCCCTGAGCATATCCCAGAACGCCCGGTGCATCGTTTCCTTGATGGCTTTGTGTAAAGTGTTCTCGGGGGGATCGTAGCGCTCCAGTCTGAACTCGTTATCAACGACGATTTCATGCACGAGCGCCATGTCCTTCATTCCGTTGGCAGCTTGCATGATTTCTTCCAAGGAGACGAATTTTGGAGGTGACGCAGAAGTCAATGCTGACGTTACCATGAATGTTTGAGATGTTGTTCTTTGTCTGGAGGAAACACAGGAAAGTTAAAGTAGTTTACAACAAATATTAATCATATTAAAACGGTCAAATTAAATAATTATTATGAAATAAATGATGAAATTCCTAGTGACAATTCTACGATTTTTAGCATTTAAAACGGATTAATAGCACTTTAAACACAAATTACTGCAAAAATTGATGAACAAAATTACTCAACAATTATTAAAGTAAGACTAGAGAACTTCTGTTGCATTCTTTACCTTTTTCCTGCCCCTCCAATCCCTGAAGTTCCATCTTCACTAGTTCCGGAACATTCACTCTGAGTGCGAACGCGCGCTCCCGACGATCCGTCCATGTTCATAGGATCCGTCGCTCTGTTCGGCGTGTTCTCAGCCATGGCAGCAACCTGCAGACATTTTAAAATTAAACATCAGCAACATGGTTTATAGTTTAGCAGAATTAGAAGCTCCTAGCCTGCTCAACCCATGTCTGCTTGAAGTGTTCAGATCACAACATTAACACTGCATGAAACAGGTCATGATGCTATTCTCAGCTGAATTGTGCAACAACGTTTCAAAACCTGTGTGCATGCACAGTTTATACAATATGTTTAGACCTAATTTGCCACACCAATAGAGGAAGTGCTGGCAGAAATAATAAATATAGACAGGGCAACTTTTAATTTTCTTGGCACTGAATGCTCTTTTTGAATGGGTTGTTTATGTGGAAGCAAAAAGTGAAATGGATTTCACAGTAAGTGAATAATGTTGGCATCCAAATTTAGAAAGTGCAACATTTAACACCACCACGGCGCCGTGATATTCGTGCGAGTCAAGAGCATTTTAGCTTTTACTGCTCGAACAAAAAAGAGATTCTTAGCCAAGCAATTTTCGGATATTCCAGTCAATACGTACCTTAAATTTCTAATGATTTTAATGACTTCCCAATGGATTCCGTGCCTCTTGAAACGCGAATGAACACTGAAAATTTCTGCGAGTCACCTTACAAACAACAGTGGCCGAAGGAGACAAAACAAACTGCGCGAGAGTGAGTGTGAATGTAGACAGGAAACAGCTGATTGTGCATCATGCTGCCAGGCTTGTTATGTTTTTTGCGCCTGATTCCTTTGTCTCCACCACTTCCTCCACCTTCCACGGAATCTTGTTATTTTGACGCGGCGAGAAACGCGACGGAGAGAAGAGAAACGGGTAGATATCGCAGCGAAGCAATCGTTGTAGGAAAGGAGACGCACTAAGGTTAGGGATTTCTGATTATTTCAAGTTTCCATTTATGGCAGCGCGCCATAATTTGAATTTTTAACGTTAAATTATCCTTGAGGTCCTAACAAAGACGCTATTTAGTGGTATTTATAGTTGTTTACAAGAAGTGTATAAGAGAATACTAAATATAATGAAATGAATTGTGAACAAAGAAAATTAATTTTATTTAAAATTGTAGTTTACCACAGGCAACCCAACATACACCGGAAGTTCAAGTCTTGTTTTGAAAAACGCAAGCAGCCAAATATTTAGTTTGAAATCGTTACTTTATTTTACTATAAATAATGATAAATTATTCATCGTCGTCCTCGTCATCTTCATCGTCTTCATCTTCGTCATCATCATCGTCTTCTGCAGCCCATAGCTGGACGTCGGCCATGAACTCGCCAAGTTCTTGATGCAGGACGTTCAATTTCGCCAACGACGAAATCATATCAGCGAGCTCAAACTGGTTGTGATATTGAGTTTTCAGCCAGGCCGCCGTTAACCAATCATCTAGCTACATGTCATTGGAAAATATTTCATAAATAAATTCAATTTTACACCTTTGTGCGTCCCTTACAGCATAGTCCTCAAAATTATCCGCGTGCTCACATATATCAATTACATTTCTAATCTGCGCTGTTAAATTCCCTTCAATGCCGAGCGCATCGTCCAAAGCATCAGTCACAGACGTCCATTCTTGTTTTGGTGGGATGTACTGAACGAAACAGAAATACAGACATTTTAATGTCATGCAAACAAACTGACTGGCACACGTGACTTACCTCTAATTGGAAGAGATTATTGATTCCGCTTGTCAATTCACCTCGATTGACGAGGTATTCAGCCAAACTGATGCCATGTTCACGTTCCTCGTCAGCATATCCGTAGAAAAAGTCGGAAAAACCTAAGCGATTCACACTGTCCCTTGAAAAGAACGCTCCCATCGCTAGAAATTGCGTCGACGCAGACATTTCGTAGGTTATTTGTTCACGCATTGCATCGACGCAGGCTCCTGACATGTGGATCCAGGATGTTGGTACATCGGGTAGGGTATAATCACCTAACAATTGCGGACATATAACCTAACCTGTTATAACCACAAAATAAAATTTATTAAGAAGCCTTACATTGCAAATCGCCGGAAACCGCAGCCATGCTGCAGGCCAAGCATGCTGCAATTAATAAATTCATTATGGACATTTAACACACTAGTGAACACTCAATGGACGTTCATTTTTTCCTTATATATTATTATCTATGTGCATAGCGCATTTAATCAATTGTTTACAACACACAGAACAAATTTGTTTCGTTGGGAAAACATTTTAATTGGTTCATAACAATAATATCAAGAGTTATTTAAAATATTATTAATTAATTAATTAATTAAGGCATTTGTGTTTACATAACCTTAAATATAAACGAGCGAACATAACCTGGAAATTATAATAACAATGCTAGAAAATTAAGCATGGTTAGAAGAAAGTGGTAAAAGTCCGTTAAATTCTATCCTGCACCTTTTCTTCGACCTTAAAAGTAATTATTTATCACAGTTGTGTGCATTTATTTATCCACTTCTTTCAAGCGGAGTTTTAAGGGATCAGCCACGCCATAAGCTAGTTCTTGTTTAAATCTCATGTCGGGATGAGCCCAGTCCAAATAGAAGTTTCGTATAAACTAAAAGCACAACCAATTAAATTATGGGTCATAATTATTATTTTTTTCTTACCTTGGAAAGCAAAATTTCAATCTCCATCTGAGCCATTCTCTTCCCAATGCAACTTCTGGCCCCGAAGCCAAAAGGAAGATTAGCGAACGCGCTGACATTCTCTTCTTTACCACTGTCCCTCAGCCATCTTTCCGGTTTAAATTCCAAGGGATCCTTAAAATGTTCGTCGGTGCCATTTGATAAATAAATATGAGGCATCATAATCAACACATTTTGTGGGACTTGATAACCTCCCAACACCATGTCTTTGGTGGTCATCCTGACCGTTGAATGTGCGATCGGGGATATTCTCAAGGTCTCTTTGATTACGGCCTTCAAGTATTTGGCATCTTCTATTTTATGCTTATCAAGTGGTGTGTCTTTCGTTGGCAAGAGCCGCAGGAGTTCGTCACGAAGTTTTTCCTGCACTTCTTTGTTTTTAGCAAGGAAGTAGAGAGCAGCGCCGGTTGCTTTTCCTGTCTGAAATTGCAGTTTTGATGTTAAAAACCCTAATAGCATTAACATTGAGAACAATTTAATTACTCACTGTTTCAATTCCAGCACTCAACATATCCAGAGTCATAACCATGGCAATTTTCTTGTCTTTGGCGACGAGTTTTTCAAACACCGACTTTTCATGTTCAGGTTTGTCAGTGTTTTGATTCATTTTTTGACCTACTTCGTTGATTATCTCCAGGGCCAAACTTTAATTAAACGTTTTAATAATTTCAGGTTATCATCAGGTTAAGTTCAAGTCAAACTTACTCCGTAAAAAAGTCATTGTATTTAACGTAATTCTGCCACGTTTTTGTTTTAAACTTTTTATAAATAACTCCTTGTGGAAATAGATCTAATTGAGTGCTCAGTTCCATGATCTTTTGAACGTATTTAATGGCCCTTTGGGATTTCTCGGAGGGTGATCTACCTAGGCAACCTAAGCGTGTGTCTAACGCTATGAAAACGATTGATTCAAATGCCCATTTGTGGAGTTCTTGTAGGAAATCCGCGGGCATTTCACCCTCCGGATTGCTATCTTTGTATTTCCTCACGTGGACCAGAAATTCGTCAGCAATTTCGTTCAGAGCTGGGATGTATTGAATTGTTACCCTGGGTTGCATCATAATCGGGTTGACCACGGTCCGAAATGATGCCCAGTCTTCATTTTGCCTGGATCCAAATAAATATGTGTTATAACAAAGTACTCTGGTGGTTTCCGGCGTCACTTACCCATTTAGCAGACCGTAGGTAGTCCCATAGACATCCTTTCTCATTTCATGCCTATAGATTTTGCTAGAAGGTAAGACAATCCTTAACGGGTATTGCCCTTCGTTTCTTAGCATCCACTCGATATCCTTAACGTTGAAAAGGAATAAAATGTTACCGAAGTTGGGGATTTTTGCTAAATTTACCACGTCGCCATACGTCTTTCTCATGCTAAAGACAAACATTCCGAATTAGTTTTATATTTTGTGTAAATTTTAGCCAATTATGACTTACTGATCGCTCAATTTAATAAAATCTCGGAGGAAAATGAACCATCTAGCGTTCCCAATAATCGGCCATGGCTTAGGTCCAGGAATTGAAGTGAATGATTTTGCAGTATACCAATGTTCAGGTTTGGATGCTCCATGATTAACCGGGCAGGTTTCAGGCGATGTTGTTGTTGTGGAACTTAGATATTTGTAACTCGATACGCCAAAAACAAATTTAGCACTTGGTGTCTGGTTGTTGTTGTTAATAAACAAACGTAAAACGGACATAGAGCGTTGCATGGTGACCGGTTAACTACGTTACGCGGTTAGAAGCCAACAGTAACCGGTCTGACTGAATTGTTGAAATTGTTTGTGAAGGTATACAAACAAAATCAAACGTGCGGTGACGCACAAAATTACAGGAGAATTGCTACCAAGGCTGTATATCTTACTGTACTCATGTGTACGGTGTATTAGTGAGAGAGGAGTATAAATAGAACTGTCGGAGCTCGAAAGCGAGAGTATGTAACATGGTAACATGGAAAAACACTTGATTACCAGACAAAATAAAAAAAATTGATTAATTGACTAATCGTCGTGATAAGTTATGGGTGTAAGTACTTGGGTAATATTGCAATCACTATAAACTTTATTGAAGATAAAAATATGATAACAAGTTTGTGGAATGATTAGTCGCTAACATCAGACAGACGAAGCTTCAACGGATCCGAAATTCCATACAACATCTCTTGTTTGAAGGTCATGTCTTTGTGCTTCCATTCCATCATGAAGTTCCGCACCATCTGCAAAACAAATCGAGGTTATCATTTATGTTATTAGCACAGAATCGAAACCACAGGCGATAATTAAATCATGATTATATAAAAACTCAATTGCAAAACTAGTTTTAAGTTGTTAAAATGATTATACCCACCTTAGAAACCATAACCTCGATCTCCATGTTTGCCATACGTTTGCCGATGCAACTCCTGGCACCAAAGCCAAACGGCATGGAAACAAACGCATTGACTTGCTCGGCCTTTCCATCCCTCAACCAGCGTTCAGGGATGTAAGCATCCGGATTGGAATAATGTGTATCGACAACTTTCGAGAGATACAGATGGGGGAGTGTCACTAACTTTCCTTTGGGAATCTGGTAGCCACCGATAACGATGTCCTTGGTCATGATTCGTACATTGCCAAATGCAATGGGAGCTAATCGTAATGCTTCCTTAATGCAGGCTCTGAGGTAATTAGCTTCATCAAGAATGTCTTTTGTGATCGGTGTGTTCTTCGTTGGGAGCAGGCGCTTCAATTCGGCGCGAAGTTTCTCCTGGGCGTTCGGATATCTTGCGAGGTAATATAAAGTCGCACCACTTACTTTAGGAGTCTGACAGAATAACAAAGAGGAGGTTGTTTTAAATTAACGTTAATTGATTATTGAGACTTGTTGACTTACGGTGTCAACTCCATTCGTTAGCATGTCTAGGATCATGACCATTGCAACTTTGGTATCTTTGGCCACCAATTTCTCAAAGATGGATTTGTCTTGTTCAGCTTTATTGGCATAATCGGGGTCATTCTCGATGCGTTTCTTTGCATCCTCAATCAAGTCCAAAGTCATACTAAATTAAGGGGAGCACAAATAAATTTAAATGAATGAGAAATATTTAGATTGCATACTTGGTAAAGTAGTCTTGTGCTTCAGTATATCTCTTCCACAGTGGCGTATTGTATTTTCTGTGATACTTTCCAGTGATAAAGATATCCATCTTCAAAGTAAGATCAAAAATGTCCAGAATGTATTTTATCGATTTGACTGCTTTCTCACTTGGGGTTTCTGATAGAACCCCTAATCTGATATCGAGAGCAATAGCAGTGATTGATTCAAATGCCCATTTATTCATCTGGTCCACAAAATTTGCAGGCATTTCACCGTTTGTGTCGCGTTTTTTGAGGACTTTGACATCGTCGATGAATTCGTCGGTGATCTCGTTGATCTGGGGAATGTATTGATGCGTCGTACGGGGTTTCATCATGATCGGGTTGACTGCAGTCCGGAAAGTACCCCATTTTTCGCCTTGACTAAACATTTAATCACAATATTCAAATACGCCTTTACTCCTAGGTTTTAGTATTTTCCACATACCCGTTGAGTAAACCGTGTGTATCACCGAAAATATCTTTTCGTAAAACATGACGGTAATACATGCTGGACTCCAAACTTTCCCGATTGGGCCATTGGCCTTCATTGCGAATCATATACTCCATATCCTTGGTATTGAAAATAAAGGTCATGTCGCCGAAAGCAACTAATTTACGTAGCGTTACGACATCGCCGTACTGCTGATGCATGCTGCGAAACATTCAAGGTTTTTATCGTTTCAAAATCCCCCAGATTGTTTTTATTACATATTGAATAATCTGACAATAACAAAGAACATATGATTCTTACTCTTTGCATATTTTCAAAAAATCCACGCCGCCAATAAACCTCCAGGCGTTTCCAATAATCGGCCACGCTGTTGGTCCTGGAATGGACTCGTATGGTTTGGCATTTTCCCATTCTACGATGTGTTGTTGTTGATTGGGATCTCTTGCAGCGGCTGCTACAGCACCAACCGAGTAATTGTGTTGTAATATTTGTACATTTGGTAAATCACGGCCAACAACCGCTCGAAAAACACTGTATCGCAGCATGATGGAGACTAACAAACAAACTAAAATTAAAATACAAAACACTACACGATATATCCAACACGCAATAAGTGATAATATGTGGGAAATGTTGAGGAATTTTTGAGGAATTGTCTGAATGCATTAGCGGCCGACTAGGTACATTAATGTTCAATGTGCTGTGGTAATTGATTTTATCATGCTCCATAAATATAATGGGAAATATGATTTGTTAAGATAATAAATACATTTATTGATACATTATATTTTTAAGTCACTTCATTTTTTTGAATAACATTAATATCAGCGTTGATTTCCCGCAGTTGCTTTAGCAGTCTAAATATGAGAGAACATAATTAGTTTTGGGTCTAAATTTAAAATGTTCGGATCGTTGTTAATTTCTTGTTCTTATATCAATTCTAAACACATGCAATATATCGTATTAGCTTCATTAGGGCCTTTAAAAATTTAAATATTATCAAATTTCTTGGATGAAGTCCAAGGCAAATGTTACATCCAATATTTCCAACATATAATGCATTGCTTTCTCAGCAATCTCCCTGGGTTTTTTTGCTAAAACTCCAATCTTAAAAGTAATTATTTATCACAGTTTCATATGCATTCATTTATCCACTTTTTTCAAATGATTTTTTTTTGTATTTCCGCACGTGGGTCAGAAATTCGTCAGCACTTTTGTTCAGAGCTGGGATGTACTGAATTGTTACTCTGGGTTGCATGATATTTGAGTTAACTACGGTACGAAATGATGCTCAGTTTCATTTTTCCTGGACCCAAAAAATGTGTGTTATAACAACTCAGTCAGTTAGTTTCCAGCATCACTTACCCATCTCATTTCATGTCTTTTGCTAGACAATCCTTAACGGGCATTGCCCTCCGTTTCTTAGCACCCACTCCACATCTTTAATGTTGAAAAGGAAAGTTGGGGATTTCTCCTAATTTTTCTACTTCGCCATACGTCTTGCTAAAGATAAACATTCTGAATTTTATGTTTTGTTTAAATTTTTAGTCAATTTTCAGGTTTGGGTGCTCTATGATTAACCGGGCAGATTTCAGATGAAGTTACTGTTGGGTAATTTAGGTATTTGTAAATCGGCACACCAAAAATAAATTCAGCCCATTGTGTTGGTTGTTGTTATTAATAAACAAACGTAAAACGGATGTAGAGCGTTGCACGATGACCGGTTAACTAGGTTACGCAATTAGAGCTAACAGCGCCCAGGTCAACCGAATTAAAGTTGTTTGTGGAGCTATACAAACAAAAACAAACGATGCTATGACGCTCAAAATTGCAGGAGAATTGCTACCAAGGCCGAATATATTATTGTATTATGTTTACGGTATAAATAGAACTTTGGGAACTCAAAAGTGAGAGTATGTCACATGGTAACATGTGAAAACACTGGTAAACAAAACAAAAAAAAATAAACTTGATTAATTGGCTAATCGTCGTAGTATGTCGTGGGTGTAAGTACCTGGTCAATATCGCAATCACTATAAACTTTATTGAATATAAAAATATGATAACAAATATGTGGAATGATTAGTCACTGACATCGGACAGACGAAGCTTCAATGGATTCGCCATTCCATACAACATCTCTTGTTTGAAGGTCATGTCTTTGTGCTTCCATTCCATCATGAAGTTCCGCACCATCTGCAAAACAAATCGATATTATAATTTATTAGCACAGAACAATAATCAAATCATGATTATATAAAAACTCAATTGCAAAACTAGTTTTAAAACTAGTGTTAAAATAATTATACCCACCTTAGAAACCATAACCTCGATCTCCATATTTGCCATACGTTTGCCGATGCAACTCCTGGCACCGAAGCCAAACGGCATGGAAACAAACGCATTGACTTGCTCGGCCTTTCCATCCCTCAACCAGCGTTCTGGGATGTAAGCATCCGGATTGGAATAATGTGTATCGACAACTTTCGAGAGATACAGATGGGGGAGTGTCACTACCTTTCCTTTGGGAATCTGGTAGCCCCCGATAACGATGTCCTTGGTCATGATTCGTAAGTTGCCAAACGCAATGGGAGCTAATCGTAGTGCTTCCTTAATGCAGGCTCTGAGATATTTAGCTTCGTCAAGAATGTCTTTTGTGATCGGTGTGTTCTTCGTTGGGAGCAGGCGCTTCAATTCGGCGCGAAGTTTCTCCTGGACGTTTGGATATCTTGCGAGGTAGTATAAGGTCGCTCCACTTACTTTAGCAGTCTGGAAAAATAATAAGGAGGAAGTTATTTTAAATTTACATTAATTGATTATTAGGACATGTTGACATACGGTGTCTACTCCAGCTATTAGCATGTCTAGGATCATGACCATTGCGACTTTGGTGTCTTTTGCCACCAACTTCTCGAAGACGGACTTGTCTTGTTCAGTTTTGTTGGCGTAATCGGGATCATTGTCGATGCGTTTCTTTGCATCCTCGATCAAGTCCAAAGTCATACTAAATTAATGGAAGCACAAAAAATTAAATGAATGGGAAATATTGATATTGCTTACTTGGTAAAGTAGTCTTGAGCTTCAGTATATCTCTTCCACAGCGGCGTGTTGTATTTTCTATGATACTTTCCAGTGATAAAGATATCCAGCTTCAAAGAAAGATAAAAAATGTCCAGAATGTATTTTATTGCTTTGGCTGCTTTCTCACTAGGGGTTTCTGATAGAACTCCTAATCTGGTATCGAGAGCAATAGCAGTGATTGATTCAAATGACCACTTATTCAACTGGTCTACAAAATTTGCAGGCATTTCACCGTTTTCGTCGCGTTTTTTGAGAACTTTGACATAATCGATAAATTCTTCGGCGATATCGTTGATTTGTGGAATGTATTGATGCGTCGTACGGGGTTGCATCATGATAGGGTTGACTGCACTCCGAAAAGTACCCCATTTTTCGTCTTGACTAAACATTTAATAACAATATTCAAATTCGTCTGTTACTTCTAGCTTTTAGTGTTTTCCACATACCCGTTAAGTAAACCGTATGTATCACCGAAAATATCTTTGCGTAAAACATGGCGGTAATACATGTTGGACTCCAAACTTTCTCGATTGGGCCATTGGCCTTCATTGCGAAGCATATACTCCATATCCTTAGTATTGAAAATAAAGGTCATGTCGCCAAAAGCTACCAATTTACGTAGCGTTACGACATCGCCGTACTGCTGATGCATGCTGCGAAACATTCAAGTTTTTATCCTTTCAATGTCACCAAGATTGTTTTTGTTACATAATGAATAATCTGACAATAACAAGTGACAATAACAAACAACATGGCTCTTACTCCTTGCATATTTTCAAAAAATCCACGCCGCCAATAAATCTCCAGGTGTTTCCAATAATCGGCCACGCTGTTGGTCCCGGAATGGACTCATAGGGTTTGGCATTTTCCCATTCTACGATGTGTTGTTGTTGATTGGAACCTCTTGCAGCGGCTGCTATAGCACCGACCGAGTAATTGTGTTGTAATATTTGTACATTTGGTAAATCACGGCCGAGAACAGCGCGAAAAACACTGCGTCGCAGCATGATGGAGACTAACAAACAAAATGAAATCAAAATACAAAACACAGCACAATGAATCTAATACGTAATAAATGACTATAAGTGGGAGATATTGAGGCTGGAATTGCTTGAAGCATTAGAGGTCGACTAGTTTCACAAGTAGGTGCTTAACTGTTTATAATGTTTAATGTACAGTGGTAATTGATTTTATCATGCTCTAAAATATAATCGGAATTGTGGTTTGATAAGATAATACATAAATTTATTGATACATTATATTTTTAAGTCAGGACTTTTTTTTATCACGGGGGAAGTATGGTTGCAAATCTGAAACTTAAAGGAATTGACGGAAGAGCATCACCAGGAGTAGAGCCTGCGGCTTAATTTGACTCAACATGGGAAATCTCACCAGGATACTGTAAGGATTGACAGATTGATAGCTCTTTCTTGATTCAGTGGGTGGTGGTGCATGGCCGTTCTTAGTTGGGTCAGACCACACAAAATAATAATTTTTTAAGTAGCAATAATACATATTTAACAAAACATTATTTAATTAGTTAAATCCGTCATTCTGATTCTTAAGGGATCTGCGACACCGTAGACAAGTCCTTGCTTGAACGTCATATCTGGGTAATGCCAGCCAAGAGCAAAGTTTCGTACAATCTGGAACCATTTGAAAGTGAATTTCTTTATACATATTAAAAATATATATTTACCTTTGCAACAAGAACCTCTATCTCCATACTGGCCATCCTCTTCCCTATGCAACTTCTAGCTCCAAATCCAAATGGTAATGAAACAAATGCATTAACATTATCAGTTTTCACATCCCTCAACCACCTTTCTGGAATGTATTCTTCAGGATTGGTATAAAACGTATCGATTACTTTACTCAAATACAAATTTGGCATAGAAATCAAGGTGCCTTCCGGTATTTGGTACCCTCCAATGACCATTGGTTTAGTAGTTTTACGCATGTTTCCAATGCCAATCGGAGCAATTCTTAATGCTTCTTTAATGGCTGCCTTCAAATATTTGGCTTCATCTAGAACATCCTTTGTTATGGGTGTGTTTTTACTTGGGAGAAGACGTTGGAGTTCTGACCGCAGGGCTGCTTGTGATGATTGGGATTTTGATAGGAAGTATAGGGTTCCCGCAGTTGCTTTAGCAGTCTAAATATTTTCGAAACATGAGAAAATATAATTAGTTTTGGATCTGATTTTAAAATGTTTTAGTTTACCGTGTCTATACCAGCACTCATCATATCTAAAATCATGACCATTGCAACTTTCTTATCTTTGGATACCAATCTTTCAAAAACACTCTTTTCATGTTGCTGTTTTTGGGCATAGTTGGAATCGTTGTTAATTTTTTGTTGTGCTTCTTCAATCAATTCCAAACACATGCTGAAATATATAGCATTACCATCATTAGCATATTGAAAAATTAAATATGATCTCACTCTGTGAAGAAATCCTGGTTCCTGACAAATTTCTTCCATACAGAGGTGCCAAACTTCATATGCAACTTTCCCCCAGGCATGAAGTCCAAGGCAAATGTTAAATCCAATATTTCCAACATGCAATGCATTGCTTTTTCAGCTCTCTCACTGGGTTTCTCTGCTAAAACTCCCAATCTAGTGTCCAAAGCATGGATGGATTCAAATGCCCATCTATTCAGTTCATCGATGAAATATTTAGGCATTTCACTGTTTGCATCCTGCGACTTAAATTTCTTAATTTTTTCGATAAACTCATCCGCGATTGTATTGATTTGGGGAACATACTGATGCGTTGTACGCGGTTGCATCATAATTGGATTTACTGCGGTTCGAAATGTACCCCATTTTTCATGTTGTCTATAGAAATCAAACACTTTATTATTGTCTTAGAAATTAGAAATAAAACACTTTATTAATTCTTTTTTATGAGTACAAACCCGTTCAAGAGCCCATGCGTATCTCCGAAAATATCTTTTCTGAGAACATGTCGGTATTTATATATTGAAACTAAACCATCGCGAATAGGCCAGACTCCTTCATTTCTCAACATCCATTCAATGTCCTTGATGTTGAACAATATTGTCATATCGCCTAGAGCAAGAAGTTCGCGCATTTTTACAACATCGCCATATTTGTGCATCCTGAAAACAATTTAAATCAATACAAAGCGAAACTAATGGATGTGTAGATACAGTTCTAAAACTTTTAAACAAAAGAGGTATTCTAGTACGCACTGTTCCATTATTTTCAAAAAATCAACCCCTGCTAGAAACCTCCAAGCATTACCAATAAGAGGTAACGGTTTCGGTCCGGGAATAGAATCAAATGATTTGGCATCTTGCCAGTTTTTTGGCACTTCGTTGATTGGTACTTCTGCATTGCCGACTGCGTAACATCGTTTAAATAAACAAACCCTTTGTTTGCCTAGGTTAATAGCCAAGCGACCTGCACTCAATTGACTCATGTTTGCTACTGATGTACAAAGCTAAAACGAGATCGAGTGTGATTAGAACGCTAAATATAAAACGCACTACGTAATTGGATGACAGATAGATAGTAGTGGGAGTATAAAGGATACGCATAATATTATCAAACAGTTATCCAAGATAACTTTATTTTATATGTTAAACATTTTATAGACAATAAAATCAACACGATAAAATGTATTTAAAAATAGTTGTATCGAGAGTACTGATATTTTATATTTAATTGGGAACGTCTGTTAGTTTAATCTTTAACGGATCCGCCACTCCGTATAATATTCCTTGTTTGAAGGTCATGTCTTTGTGGTGCCATTCCAAAACAAAGTTTCGCACCATCTGAAAGTATAGAGCATCATAGAAAATATCCACGTATTCGTTATCAATATAAACTCACTTTTGCAACTATAACTTCAATTTCCATACTGGCCATTCTCTTCCCTATACAACTCCTGGCTCCGAACCCAAAGGGCAAGGTAACGAACGGATGAACATTGTCCGTCTTCAATTCTCTTAGCCATCGTTCCGGAATGAATTCTTTGGGATTTGTATAATGCTTATCGGTGAATGTACTGAGATACAAATGGGGCAATGATATCAAAGTACCTTCCGGCACTTGGTAACCACTGAGGACCAGGGGTTTAGTAGTTTTACGCATGTTTCCACTGGCGACTGGGGCGATCCGCAAAGATTCTTTGATCACAGCACGCAAATACTTGGCATCATCCAGAATTTCTTTCGTAACAGGAGTATTTTTACTTGGAAGAAGGCGTTTCAGTTCTTCACGTAATGTTTCTTGTGATTTTTTTGACTTCGAGAGGAAGTACAATGTAGACCCCACTGTTTTAGCGGTCTGGGAAGGTCAAAGTCCAAGTTCAAAATTAAATACGATTGAAGTTAATTTGATGTTAATGATATTTACCGTGTCAACTCCGGCTCCCATCATGTCCAAAATCATTACCATTGCGACCTTCCTATCTTTAGCGACCAATTTTTCAAAAACTGACTTTTCATGCTGCGGTTTTCGATCGTAATTGGGATCGCTGTTAATTTTTTGTTGTGCCTTGTCAATCAACTCCAGGCACATTCTTAAAAATGTTTTAATCAGGACAATTAACTTTAAAAGACATTATTACGCTTATAGCTTACTTTGTAAAGAAGTCTTGGCCTTCAACAAATCGCTTCCACACTGGAGTGTTGAATTTCATATGCAACTTCCCAGTCGGCAGGATGTCCAGTTGAAGCATCAAATCAAGAGTCTCTAAAACATAGTGCATTGCTTTCTCTGCACGTTCACTTGGATTTTCTGATAGCACGCCCAATCTAGTATCTAAAGCAATGGCAGTGATGGATTCAAACGCCCATTTGTTCAGTTCATCGACGAAGTTATCAGGCATTTCGCCATTTGCGTCTCGCGATTTGAATTTCCTCACAAGTTCAATGAATTCGTCGCCAATTTCATTGATTTGTGGAATGTATTGATGAGTTGTTCGTGGTTGCAACATAATGGGGTTGACTGCGGTTCGGAACGTTCCCCACTTTTCATTTTGCCTATAAAATCATTTGTTGCAATTCAGGAATATATCATTTGAGAAACTAACCCATTAACTAATCCGTGAGTATCTCCAAAGATATCTTTACGTAGAACATGTCGATAGGTGAAACTCGAAACGATACCATCACGGATAGGCCAGGCACCCTCATTCCGTAACATCCATTCAATATCATTGACATTGAATAAAATTGTGAAGTCACCTAGGGCAAGAAGTTTGCGCATCTTTACTATATCTCCATATTTTCTGTTCATTCTGCAAAGTCACAAAGAAAATTAAAATCATGGCCTGGTCTATTCGGTAAGTAATAACATCATTGGCAGGTTGAAGGTCACAATTAATGGCAATTATTATTTATTATTAGTCAAATGAGAAACACCTTGAGATAAAAATTGTTGTTTATGAAAATTAACAATTATATTTCGATTTATATGTTTTTCTAATAACAAGTAGATATCTCAGTTATGAATTATGATATGATATAAATAAATATTCACTTACTGCCCCATAATCTTTAAGAAATCTACACCGCCGAGGAATCGCCACGCATTACCCAGAACTGGTAACGGCGTAGGACCCGGAATTGAATCAAAAGGTTTTGCATCCTGCCATTCCTTTGTCACAGCAGCTTCCTGTTCTGTCGCGACGCCCACCGCATAACAACGTTTCAACACACCGAAATCGTATAATTTTTGTTTGACTAGATTACCAGCCAAGCTGTCCGCGCACGTTCGAATCATGTTTGCTACTGATGCGAGAGAATGCTATCGACATTGACGCGAACCCCGCACGCAAAACACATAATTGGTAGAAGTACCCAGAGCATGCCATTCTAAAAGCGTTTTAAATGGATGTAATTCATATTATATGTACACAGTTGCTCCAAACATTGATAATGTGATAACATATTTGTATATTTATCACGCTTCTTTATAAATCAATTTATTGGATTGCTGTATTCGTTTGTTTTGTACAGCATACTCTCCAGTTTATATCCATATTATAACGATATGATTTATACAAGAACTGGAAATAGGTCAGAAGGTCAGTTATAAAATATCTGGTCACTAGAAGACAAAATCGTTAATTAGTCCGTGAACATCTTCAAATATGTCTCTGTTAACTACATGATGATAGTAATAATTGGTCCATGCGACATCACAGAAGGGCTGCAAATTCACAATTTCTCCATGTTATTCCGCATCCATATGATAACATTCAACTGATAACATTTCGTTGGCGTATTAAGCATTATTTTTTTCCAGCTAGTACCAGCAAAGATCCTCCAAAAATTATCGAAAGTATCCAATCGATAAGATCAGATAAGAACAGTGTAAATCACACTTTTAGACTGATGTATGTATTGTCAGGTATTATCACTTGCACACTCACACTAATCAGATATGATAATGTCACGTCTTGGGTAATTGCTCTACTGGGTCTTTACGTTTCTGTTTCTTGATGGCAGAGCTCGCTTTGCTGCGCGCGTGACTTTACCGGTTATTGATCAAGCCAATTTATACATGCAAATAAGTTAGTTTATTCAAATTACGACTTACAGTGTGATGATCGACATTTTTTTTTTTTTTTTGTAATCCGACAAGGAATGCAACTACCACACACAAAGCACACCCGATAACGCAGAAACAACTTTTAATTAGCGGAAACGAACCGATCGCGGGAACTTCTCTGACTCAACTCCTGTCCTCGGGCTTGAAGAACCCTGGACTTGCATTTCTCAATTATTGTTTATATTAATTTCCCACCATCTACTTTTTCCTAGCTCCCTCAGCCTTCTCCTATTTTGCTCTCGCTATCCTCTTCAGGCCTCTCCGCGTGGAGGCTTGTGCATGGTTTACAGTCATATCTTAATGGCTCAGCAATCAGTTCGAAAAATAATCAATTAACAAGTATGAAAGTGCTTTTCAGGTAACAGTTATGATGCTTATATTTTTTCTAATGAATTCCTAGAAAGACCTAAATGCTTCGCATGAGGCAGCTTAATTTAATTTATTTATAAAATATTCTAATAATTATTTAATCCAAATTTTGGAATTGTGACAAAAACAGATTTATATTTTAATACGCGCATGAAATTTTCGACACGTTATGTTACGTTGTCGACGTAACAAAAGGACTTGTCACTTGAGAACTTTAGTAATTGTTTAGATTTTGATGGAACACATGATGGAATTATTGTACTGGTCTGTTCTGTGCAACGTACTTATCAATTTCTGTCCATATTATAACAATATGTTTTATACAAGAATTAAAAATATTGTACGTAGTTATCATTTTCAGGTTTGGACGTCAGTTACTCGAATTTTTAGCGGATCAGCCACCCCGTATAAAAATGCTTGTTTGAAAGTCATATCCTTGTGGTGCCATTCAAGGAAAAAGTTCCTCACCATCTGAAATGTGTAATATCCTTCTTAGAAAATGTTATCAATCAAATTAATGATGACATACCTTGGCAATTATAACTTCAACCTCCATGTTTGCCATTCTTTTTCCAATACAACTTCTGGGCCCGAATCCAAAGGGCAAGGTAACAAATGGATTCACAGTATCGATTCTGACTTCTCTTAGCCACCTTTCCGGAATGTACTCATTGGGATTAGTATAATATTTATCGGTCAATGTGCTTAGATACAAATTAGGTATTAATATCACAGAATCTTCCGGCCTTGGTACCCACCAAGGACCAACGGTTTGGTAGCTCTTCGTATGTTATTACCCGAAATCGGTGCTATTCGCAAAGACTCTTTGATAACAGCTCGTAAATATTTCGCATCATCGAGAACTGCTTTGGTAATGGGAGTATTTTTATTTGGAAGTAGGCGTTTAAGTTCTTCTAGTAATGTTTCTTGGGATTTCTTCGATTTTGAGAGGAAGTATAATGTAGCTCCAACTGTTTTTGCAGTCTGAGGACGTGAAAGTTCTTAATGAGAAATGTTGAAAGATTAATTTCAGGTTTATAATATTTACTGTGTCAAGTCCAGCTCCCATCATATCCAAAATCATCACCATTGCAACTTTCTTATTTTTTGCTACCAGTTTTTCAAAGATGAACTTTTCGTGTTGTGGTTTCGTTGTAATTCACTCGGCAGTGCATAGTGGCATAGTTGAATATTAGTTTATTTCGAATATTTATTTCATAATAATTTACAAAAAAACAATGTCCGAAATACTACGCAATGACCACCAATTCTTCTTCTTTTTTTCCTTCTTATTATTTGTTTAATCCACGAAAATAGATATTTTCTATTCGTCAATTTCCGTAACTTTAAATTTCAACGGATCAGCAGTTCCATGCAAAAAGCCCAGTTTGAAAGTAATATCCTTGTGATGCCATTCAAAAGCAAAGTTTCTGATCAACTGCAATACGTTACAAATTAACAATACAGGTGTGTACTTGCTTAATAAACTGATAAATTGCACCTTTGCAACTACAATTTCCATTTCCATCGCAGCAATTCTTCTCCCCACGCAACTCCGCGTTCCAAAACCAAATGGTAAATTGGCAAAAGGGTGCATTTTACAAGTATTTTCTTCTCGCTGCCATCTTTCCGGGATAAATTCATGCGGATTTTTAAAGTACTTCTCCGTTTGTGAACTCAAATACAAATTAGGCATATTTATCAAAGTACCCTCCGGTAGTTGGTATCCCCCTAATACCATTGGTTTGGCCAATCTGCGCTGAATTCCGGCTGCGACAGGAGATAACCTCAATGATTCTTTAATTACAGCTCGCAAGTACTTAGCATCCTCTAGCATTTCTTGGGACACTTGAGCATTTTTACTTGGGAGAAGGCCTTTTAATTCCTTTCGAAGAATATCCTGTGAACTTGGTGATTTTGCCAGAAAATATAAAATAGCTCCTATAGATTTTCCCGTCTGAAATTATTTCAGAGAATAGGATTAATTAACGATAACAAAAGTTTGGTTCTTATAAACGTACAGTATCAACACCAGCCTTTATCAAGTCTAAAGTTGTAACCATTGCAACTTTCTTATCAATGGCAACCAGCTTTTCGAAGATACTTTTCTTGTGTTCTGGTTTCAAGGCATAATACGGATCACTCTCGATTCTCTCTTTTGTCATTTCAACCAAATCCAAACACATACTAAAAAACACAATGATAATATCAACAATGTTAGCAGCGAACTCTCCCATACTTAGAAAAGAAATCCTGGCACTCGAGGTACCTCTTCCACAAAGGGGTGTTATATTTCATATGTAACCTGCCCAATGGTAAAACGTCTAGCCGATACAACATATCAATAAGCTCAAGAACATATTTCATTGCATTTAGGGCGCGTTCCGTTGGGTTTTGCGATAGAACTCCTATCCTAACATCCAGGGCGATAGCAGCGATCGTTTCAAAAGTGAATTTGTGTATCTCATCATTAAAATTATTCGGCATTTCTCCTCCTGTGTGATCAGCCATCAGCTTCTTAACATTCTCAATAAATTCGTCCGCAATTTTGTTAATCAGCGGAATGTATTGATGCATGACGCGTGGTTGCAGCATTATTGGATTAACTTTGGTCCGGAATTTGGCCCAATCTTCATTTTGGCTATTAAAATATCAAATATATATGTATAAAGTATCTGTTAACTGGGAAACAAACCCATTAATTAACCCATAAGTATCGCCAAAAATGTCTTTCCTAAGAACATGACGATAATAATAATTGGACCTCAAAATGTCACGGATGGGCCAAGCTCCCTCATTACGAAAATAAAATTCTATGTCCTTTGTATCGAATAGAAAAGTCATGTCGCCCTGAGCATGTAGGTTTCGTAGGTTAACAATTTCGCCATATCTCTCGTGCATTCTAAAACACAAGTAGGTATTTTGTTATCGTGCCAATAATGCGAAATAAACAAAATAAGTAGATAAATGAAATCATATGATAGACAATGTTACAACTGATTTAATTTGTGAATTATACAGAGTACTTACTCTTTCACTATTTGTACCCAGCTAGTACCAGTAAAGATCCTGCATAAATTACCGAGAGTTTCCAATCGACATGGTCCAGGTATTGACTCATAGGTTTTGGCGTTTTGCCATTCTTTAGGGACAGATTCTGTTTTATTTGTTGTTGCAACTGCATAGTGACGATAGTGTCCTAATTTGATTGCTTGCAAATTTCTTAGGTTTGTAACAGAAAACATTTGTATCATCTTGATTATTTTTATGTAAAATGACAACCTTTCATCTGTTTTAAATATCACTGAGGTTTACCTCATTCCAGACGCAATTACCATAAAATAATTGTCTCCGAAATGGTACCCGTCAAAATGATAATAAGTGATAAGAACAGTATGCAGAAATCCACGATTTTATATTGGTGTATGTATTGTTTTATTTGTGCAATACAAATTGCGGGATAGAAATACATTCACAATGGTCAAAATTACAATATCTAAAATATGCGTAGTTTACTTAAGCAAAGACACACAAATATACGTATATAAACAGTTGGTACATGTTTGTGTATAGTTGTTGAATGAACTGCATTGTCTATTCAAACGTGTTATAATAAATAACTATATTTGGTAACATTCTCGTCCGCTACTGCAATAGCAGTTCATTTACATCAGTGGCCCAACCAAAAAGACTACACTGATTTAATCTTAAGATTGAAAATATTTCAAAATTAATAGATAAAAGTTATCTTATCTCAAAAATGAGTCTCTACAAAATTAATCAATTTCCGCAAGTTTAAGTTTCAATGGACCAGCAATTCCATGCAACAAACCCAGTTTGAAAGGCATATCCTTATGGTGCCGTTCAAAAGCAAAATTTCTGACCAACTGCAATAGAAGACAAATTAACAATTTAAGTGCTTGCATAACATACTGATAAATACTACCTTTGCAACTACAATTTCCATTTACATAGTAGCAATCCTTCTTCCCATGCAACTCCGCGCTCCAAACACACTTTACACATATTTTCTTCTCTCTCCCATCTTTCTGAAATTATTTTAGAGATTAATACGATTGATTAAGTAATCTTGTAACCTACGCCCGCTCCTAACATGTTGTAACCATTGCAACTTTCTTATCAATAGCAACCAATCAGTAAATGCATTCATATGATAAACAATATTTCAATATGAAGAGAACTTTCACTTCATTATTTTCACCCAGCTAGTACAAGATCCTCCATAAAATGCCTGATTTGATTGCTTGCAACTTTCTTGTGCTTATGACGCAAAACTTTTGTATCATCTTGATTGTTTATATAAAATAAATCTGCATTCGTGTTAAATATAATTCAAGTTTACCCCACTCGAGAGGGGAATGCTAACGTTTAAAATAATAACGATATGTTTTGTTTCATGTGCTTACCCAGAACGCAAATATCGGAATATTTCGACAAGCAAGCACACCCAAAACATGCCAAAACAATATTTAAAATATGGATAATCTAGTTCGCCCAAAACACGTGTAGTAAGTGATTTGAATATTGCCTTAAATATTTAAACGTGTTTTTAATAAAAATCTGGATTGGGCAATAATATAAAATATGCGATCGAATGAATATAACTACGATTATACCTAACAATAAGATCTGATCATCAGGCAAAGTCGCTAAAATTAGACAATCAAAGGAAGCATAAGTTCTAAAGTTAAATGGTTCTCTTAAGCAGAGGTCACCAACAGAATTATAAATTTAACAAAGTATATTACTGTTTATAACTGTATATTTAATTGAAAGGTACTAAATATTAATTATTGTAGTATAGATTTACACACAAATAATACTGCCAAATTCATAATTAATATTGAAGAAATTGAACTATGTCACAATTAGTCGATTATATGAATTTCATACTGATGTTTCAAAGATATGATGACAATTCCTGTTTTGAGAACTCCAATCAATAATCCATAAACAAGTATATTTCCTAGAATATACCCGCTGTCGGACGTACAAATTTCTCTGAACTGTATTTGAATTCTTGATTCGGAATAAAAATGCCGGTTCATTATTAAGTCGAATGTGTATTTAACATTGAATGTATTCCTTAAGAAAATCATCGCCAGGTGACGCGTCGGGTGCGACAAACGAAACAAACAAGCTTTAATCGGTTGATTCAGTACACGTTCAAAGTTATCGCGCGTAGCATGCGCAAATTTGATTTCTCCAATCGCGCTCGAAGTTATTATCAATGAAATAATGTACTTTTATCTAGCCTAATCAGAGATGATAAAGTAGTTGTGTTTTTATAACTCGCGTGAAAACTACGCCATCGACAACATGTCGAAAGGACTTGTCGCTCGAGAATTTTCGTAGATGTTGAAATTTTGATGGAATACAAAAGGGAATTGTTGTTTAAAATACTTGTGTTGGGCGATTATGGCGTTGGTAAGTGCATTAACTCTAACCTATTAAATTAGCGCAACAAAACAATCGTTTATATTGTTTTTCAGGCAAAACATCCATTGTCAAACGATATGCGCAAGGTGAATGAAAATTAATGATCAAATTTGTTATTTTTTAATTTTTGCAAGGGGGTTATCATTAAGAAATAATGGCACATTATTTCATTTAGTAGTGTTGAATCAAAATTCCTGAAAATGTATTACATTCCCGGTCGATATGTTCTGCATTCCTTAATAATCGATAGTTGAACCTGTAGAAGGACGAAGTCAGACCGTACCATTTACCATTATATGGGGTAGTGTGAAGGGTGAATTACCTCGCGGCAATAACTCACCTCGCTGTACTTCCGTGTTCCAGACACATTTTCTCCTTCGTATAAGATTACGATCGGGGCGGACTTCGCCGTCAAGACCATAGAATGGGACAAGCATACACGAATCAACCTGCAATTGTGGGATATTGCTGGACATGAGCGTTTCGGGTGTTTGACGAGTGTTTACTATCGATACGCGTAAGTAACAACAACATAATAATAACATACAATGAACATTATATTTTCTGTTATAGTTTAGCAGCGGCTGTTGTTTTTGACCTAACTCGACCTGCAACGTTTGATTCGATTGAAAAAGTAAGTTTGGTCTTTGGTTTTAAACAAATTTTACGAGTTTATGTTATATTGGGTTGGGTAATGAGCATTTTATCGTCCATATTTTTCATTCTAAATAGTGATGAGAAAATTCTGAAAGAAATTAAATTGTTATGTGTTGAGTAATAAGTAATGACCTTTTTTTCTTTATTAAAAATGCGACTACTCATCAAATATAACAACAAATTAAATCAATTATGTATACTCCGCTATTGCTAACGATCTCCTGCCACCGTTCGACCAATTTGTTAATGCCCCCTTGCCAGAAATCGGTCGCCCTTGATTCGAAAAAGTTGAAGAGCCAATTTTGGAGCTCCTTCCATTGTTAACAAATGAAAACAACAGGGTTGTAGAGGAGAAAAATGAATTTTTGAATGGTATAGTACAATTGTTAAAATTTTATGCAAATGCTTATTATTTATTACTCAACTAAATAGTTTGTTGAGGATTGTATCTGGAAATTCCGAATTGATTTTAGTAATTATCGTAATATTTTGAAGAAACTTTCAGAAAAAAGTGGATACATCTAGCTTAACCATTGTTTTAGTGGGTTTCGGACCTTCGTGATCGATTAACTCTTCCAAACGGTAATGATCTACCGATAATCCTACTTGCAAACAAGGGAGACGTCACAACTGTAACGATTGAAGAAGAGCAACTCAATGCTTTCTGCAAGAAGCATAATATTTTCATGTGGCTTATAACATCAGCCAAAGAGAACATCAATTTGGGTACTCATGTCCTGCTGCTATCTATACCACAAAATTTTAATGACTCTAATTTCAGATTTGGCCATGGATAAATTAATCAAAGTAACAATTGAAAATGTTGATCAAGTTCATTCACAATCCCCCAAGGAAGAAAAAATTGTGCTTACCAACAACGTCACACCTCAGAAGCGTTTATGCATTATATTATAACAGACTGACTAACTTTATTTATTTACTAATATACATATTAAATATGTACAAATAAGAAAATGCAAGCAATCGCATTTGCACACATTGCAACATGTAACATGCTCATATCAATTCTAACTTTTTCCTTGCAATTTCTGAGCTGCTGCGATGGCATTCTCATTTGCCAACATCTGAAACTCAGAGAAGCGCTGAGATATTCTTTGATTTGTCTTGAGGTACTTCTCCATACATGTTAATGCACATTTTTCCTGAAATTAATGAAATCAGTCACTATTCCTTGCATCTTAGCATTACATATTAAAACTAGAAGATTGATGAACTTACTTCCTGAGCTTTAATTTTCCTTGTGGTGAAATCATTAATACAGTCTTGGAAGCACATTTCTGATATTTTATTGTAGTTGATCAGGAACTCCTTGAACTAAAAACCGAAGGCAGTCAAATTTAGAGGATAGAATAGAAGTATTTAAAGAAATCTATTAAATTACCGTGCGCATTTGATCGGCATCGACGCCCTCGGTTGAAACTTGCGGCAAGACGCTCATTTTAATTGATTAACGTAGAAATTACAAATTTTAAGCCGAGAACGTGCAAATCTAATCGATATTTTTTGAAGGGTTATGTTGACAACTTCATGAATAGTGGACTAACAGAGGACCGACAGATGGCGCTAGGAGTACTATAAAGAGAAATAAAAACAAATTATCTTGGAATTGTTGCAACAGCTTCAATAAACAATTAATTCAAATGTTAATTAGGAAATTATAAAATAATGGTTGTGCTTTAATGATTGATGGTGCACCTGCTCGCGCCCTTTCTACAATTTAGTCACGTCAAACGTTATCTTTGTCGTTTGTTCAAAAGTTTGATAGTTTTCTGACAATCGCATTCACTCATCGACGGGTAAATTTCTCACAAATCCAGCATTATCATCTAAATCACCCCCGTTCGAATTAAATGGACGCAGGCCCGCATCATTTGGTACCAAAATTTTTGTGCGTCTCCGTGTGTCGTCCCATCGAGAATGGAAATTAATCCACTCGCCCCTTCGTTAAATAATCGCTCTCTAAACGTGACACCGTACATCGCAAACAAACACGCATCGCTACGTTCGAAAAGCTGTCTTACCAAGAGCAGAACGAGCCACAGTTTACCACGAAAATTCAGTCAGAATCAACTGCGCACTGCTGGTGGTGTTCATCGTTCGCGGAAGCAAGCGGTGATCGAGCGCCAGGTGGACAGGGAGATACATTTACGCTTGAAGAGTTCGAGTCCTGCCGGGGACAGGAAAGGCGAGCCGACCAAGCTGAAGTTTGCCTTGCACAAGCCGCAGAACGGTGCCACAAGTTACAAGAATCTAGGGCACGAAGGTGTCTTCAAATCGTGGAGCTTGGTTGAGCTGAAGTCGAAATTGCACACGAATATCATCAACATACGGCAGAGAACGATGATGAACATGTCGAAGTCGAATCTGACGGATTGCAAAGCCAGCGAGTATCTGAAGAAACTCAAGCAGGAGATTTGGGATAGTCGGGGTGGCGATCTCGTCAATCGCGGGGCAACGAATTTGCAAATTATCGAGAAAGAAGTGGAGGAATACCGGTCACAACAAAAGGATTTGAAAAGGGACTTCAGCTTCATATTCTCCAAATATCGCACTTCAAAAGGTACGCATTTCAGACCGAACTCGACGATACAAACATTGAAGTTTGAATTCGTTAGACAACCCAATATACACACCCTTAATTGCGCGTTGTGAATTTTCTTTTTTTATGTTTTAACAGACGGAGGAAATTCTCTCAACACTGACGATAACAAGGAGAATCATGAATATCCAGGCGAAACGTAAGTTTTTGCATTAATTATATTCGTTTTTAGTGATTTGAACAAGCCAATTGATGAATCACGTGGGGCATTTCACCCTTCCTTATTTGCAAGTTATTCATCTTGGGCACGTTCCAAAGTTGAATAAATCACGTCTAAACTTCTTCGGCCCGCTTAGAACGTTTAGAATAATGCAATATTCAAAGCTACCCTTTGCTCAGACGAGGGGCTCGTGCCTCGCATTATACAAGTTAAAAGAATTCACAAGAAATTCTATTCATATTGAAATCGCGCCCAATTGTCGTGAATAATAAAGCGCACACGCGGCCGCACGAATAATAAACTTTCATTAATTCAAGGCGCAATCTTAAATCGAACGTAACGTGTAAATAGCGAACGGGGAGTACAAAAAATGCTAAATCGAGAAACTAAAAGCGAGCGTGTGCTCAGCACCCGGATGAATACGTTCGGGGAAGTTCTTTGTAGTCATGCATTCGCGTCAGCGGTATAGAAATGTACCTTCTTTTCTTGTTCTATATTCCTCTACCTTCGGCGGCGATGAATGGACTTCCCTCTCGGGAGGACGCACCGCTATAGACTTTAAGCTCTTTAGAGTTGAGAGTTTTAGGCCTAGAGCGCCAAAGGGGGTTCATGCTCATTGTGCAAGCAAAGATATTCGCAAACCTTAACATTACTGTAAATTTAGTTTTGTTTGATTTGCGTCTTACGCTTGCTTTATGCTTTTTTTTTGCGGTGTTAAAAAACACCGGGTGTTTCTTTGATGGATTGGCGTCGCGGCGGGTTTGCTTTGTCCATTACGTCGGGCATTCAGAGTTACGGCGCTTTCACGGTCCAGTTGGTCCAGTCAGTGACAATAATGCCTATTCGAGTATTATTGGGACTTGGGACTATACTACTAACCATACTGTAAGACTTCTTAGTTTAGCGTAGTATTATAGTAAAGGTGTGCGATGCATCATGCTGCGTGCAAAATTTCTCAATTGAAAGGAAGAAAGGACGCAGAGGTGAAAATGTTTGAAATTCAAAATAGATCAGCTTTTGTGCGTTGATTTCGCATTGAATTGGTGCGAAACTGAGATCGTTTTATGATTGCCTAGGAATTTGTGCAAATTCAGGTACCTACGGGCCATCATTTTATTAACAATGCGAGAAGAAATTTTCTATACATATTTCAGCATGCTTGCTGTTTAAAAAAGCATTTGAAATATTGAATTTATTAGCTTTTGTTGGGGTAAG
This sequence comes from Ecitodaemon sp. MM-2014, assembly GCA_030557295.1. Taxonomy (NCBI): domain Eukaryota; kingdom Metazoa; phylum Arthropoda; class Insecta; order Coleoptera; family Staphylinidae; genus Ecitodaemon; species Ecitodaemon sp. MM-2014. Next base: position 45,676 of record JARRAA010016724.1, on the reverse strand, counting down.
ATCAAGAGTGAATGAATTACTTCCTTTTCTTACATAGGCAGATGTTTCCGGTAATTTGAGCTGTCTTAGGGTAGATATCGAATCAGGGGTTGTTGGGAAATTACGGGAACTAAAACCCATAAGTGAGACCTCAATTCTTCATATGGTCCTAGTCTTGATAAACATTTTGGCCCTCTTCGAACGCTTGTGGACAAAACCAATACATACAATTAGTTTATATACACAAATATTCGATTATTTAAACAAAAGAGAGAATTACCGCCCTGACAAATAACAGCCTATACATTAAATTTTTTATGAAACTTGACTGGTGTTATGTTGAAGTTTATTTATTAAAGTTTAGTTTATGATTATGTTTGAAATGGCGCCCACCGCTCCCACAAGTATTTTATTGCACAATTACTCTTATCGCCTATCGGAAATAATATTTGTATCGGTTGACATTCCGATTCTAGCAATGAAACGTAATATCCTCAGTATAGTCACTGTGCTGATAATCACAATTATTCTTATTACCCGAACTTTTCTACTATCGCCTCTATTAACTTCCTAAGTATTGAATACACATCAAAAGAGAAAATATGATTGTCCACATTTATTATGCATGATGGAGAAATCGAGTTAAAGAGTTTGAGGGGGTAGGTTTGAATCACAAAAGTTTGACATGACCGGAAAGTTACGATCAAAAAATATTCTCTCCCACCTTTCCACTATCCAGATTTTCGGGTCAAAGCAAACTCAATTTCGCCCGCGATTCTTTGCCGAGAGTGTATGGGGATTAAGCCTTTATGAAAGGATGACGTTTCTGGATGTTGCCGATATCGATGTCGATGCGTCTGCTCGGAAAGGTCGATTCGCTTTTGAATAGGACGGTGGTGAGCAGAGGCATGTGAAAGTTACAGAAAGAAAGTTTGCGAAGGGTGCTGAAATGTTACTCACCGATACGCGTCGTAAATAGGTTACCTGAAGAGACCTGGGAAAGACGGTCTAGGTGTAAACTCGACTTATCCGACACGGGCTTTGGAGCGCTCGATAGCTCAAAGACTTCAAGTTCAATAAAGAAGCGGGACGAGTAAAAAAGGGAATAATGAAATTGGGTCGGTGGGTTAATTGGCGCCAAGGCTCAAAGCGCCGACGAAAATTAACTTGAGATTTATGTAAGACATTTACGATTTTTTCAAATTACGCAGATAAATAACACTTATTTATCTTTATTTTCAGTAAAAAAATCATAATAAGTGATGTTTTAAATATTGTTAAAATAATAGATGGTAATTAATTATTTATTTACCATCAAAATAATTTGTTTATTGGTTATAGAAGATAACGCTTAACGTATTAGTTTTGTCCATAGAAATATTGTAAATAGAAATCGATGTACAACGAGCCTCTTTAGCTCAGTGGTAGAGCACTGGTCTCGTAAACCAGGGGTCGTGAGTTCAAACCTCACAGGAGGCAGTTCTTCTTTTGATGTTTTTAACAATCTGAACATAAGCATACAACTTTAAAATTGCCCCAATTTGCATTAAAATATCAATGTTAATTATTGCATTATTTCAAACATACAATTTTGAAAAATTACACTCTGCTCATGCTGTATATTGAGTTGCCTAATTCACGACTCCTAGGTGAACTTTTATTCGTAGTAAACATTACATTTTCAACACATTTCACTTCAAGAACTCCCAGAGATATAATAAAGGCAGTCGTTTAACAAAACGTGTGTCCTTTAATTACATCCATACTTCCATTACATTTCCATCATCGTTTTATGATCGATGATATTAAGTATATTACACCGAATGCTATTTAGCTCTGACGGTCTCCAACGGTCTGCAGTCATAACATTGTGTAAAAATAATGGAGGCGTTTTGGAATAAATAAATTAGTATAAAGTTATGGTCGGAAACATCAGCGCTCATTAATTATGAAAGCGTTTGCATGTTTGATGAAGTCGTAGTAATTTAGAGCAAACGTTAGAGAGGGTATAGGTGGGATGTAGGTGGGTTGGAATCGGAAATGTTTTGCAGAACGACGAGAAAACACAGTGGTGGCTCCAATTGGTCCACGTCGTTTCTGCAGGCCACCCGATCGGTCAATCGCCGACGCGATCATGTCGCGAGCAAGCCGCACATGGTCCGGGACCTACGTGGTAAACAAACATTGGAATGCTATCGATCTGCTTCGGCTGGGAGGGTTGTCGCCGGCGCTCTACTTGGGAACACCCACTAATAACCGGATAATCAGAGTGCGACTTAATTGGGCCACGTCATCTAATTCACGTGCATATCAACCCGGCACTTTTTACTCTTTAAATAGATTAGGAGTTGAAATTACCCAAAACAATTGTTTCTGGGACTAACGATTAGTCAGGTTCAAATTTCGGATGTGCGCAGATCCAGGAATTTAGTCCTCGGTCCTCTCGCTTTCCTTGCGCCGCTTGCGCCGTCTCCATCGCCAACACCCCGTCACCGGGGGCGCTCAATACTTTAACGTGAATCACACCGTTATATATAGCCTCGCCGCCCACGCGATCGGCGGCGCTCCCGTTGCGAACACCGCACAGCCGGCGTAGCGCCACAAGTAGCGTGGGGGTGCAACCCTCGGCCGCGTTCGATTCGTTGCGGAAGGTTACGTACGCGTACGCCACGCAAGCGAACAAAAACGAAAACGGAGTCCCTCCGCGTGTCGAGAATGACCCGGGAACGAAGTGCCGACCGGCCACCCCCGGCGCCCGGTGCATTGGCGATGGAAGGAAACCGAACGTTCGCACGCACGTCGCGCGAATCACGCAAATGCCAAGCCATTGACTAGCTACCGACGGGCAATTTATTTAATGAATTGTCGGTTGCATAAGCACGCATTAGCCAAATTGAGGTTAGGACTGTGGTTTGCGGCTGGTCATTGAAACGAAACGATAATTATATTTAGCCGTTTTGTGTGGGCGTTGCCGACTTGTTTTCTAAGTTTTGCGTTAATTATCGATTAGTTCGACGTGACTTTAACTAATTACCCTGAGCAAATATTATGCTCGACGACGTTACACAATTGCACGACAAACAATGCTTTTTAGTAGCTCTCGGAACTCGGATAAAGTAATTTTGTTTCTCTCTATTCTTACGTCACTTCAAACTATTTTTATTCAATGGTCTCGAATATCTCGCAGTTACGAAGCGGGCAAATATTTGCCTCCCTCTATCGCGACCACAGTCTGTTTGCACTCTTTCCGAGATAAAATGCAGCTTGGAGTTATTGATTACGACGAGTGTTTTGCTCTGTGAGCTTCCTCGGAATGCGAGCGTCGAGCCGGATAAAATTGAGAGCGCGTCGTCGTTCGGGGGTCGCGAATCGATATTGCACCCGCGTCCTTCGCCAGACCTGGCCGTCCTCGGTCGATCGGGATGAAGCTGGAATAGGTCCTGCGCCGGGCGTCGCGAAGAGGGGCGGGCCGAGCGCGGCCCGTCTGTTTCGGGGCGGGCAGGGAGAGTGAGTCGGGCCGCCGCCGACGCCGACGCCGCCAAGCCCGCCACCTTTTTTGCGCGCCCGTTTCGGGGCCGGGCGTTTAGCGAATCGATAAAACTCCCGGGGTGGGAGGCTGCGGCCCGGCTTCTGTCTCCAACGGTCTTCATTTTAAAATCATTACCATTACGGCACGCCGCCCCGCTATCAACGCCGGTTGTTTGCCTGATCCTTTTTCGGATTTTAATGGGGTGCGCAGCAACGAAACGAAATCCAGCGAAAGGGATTGAAATGAGATGGCGGCGTTTATAGAAGATAATAGAGTTTTATACTCGCGCTTTGACAGGTTTGGCTTTGCGTTCTTGAGGGTTCGCTGGGGTGTAGGTGGTTATTGATTTAACGCCATATTGAATTTGCGCGGGTGCAGATTATAGTCAGAATTGACATTTTTCCAAAAGATCAGTAAATAGATGCATTACACGATTGCAACCGGCAATACTCAGGAACGGCTATAAATATTCGTCAGTTTTGTAGAAAATAATAATTCATAATTGACGATGAGGATTATATAAGCAAGCATTTCTATTCAAGGTCTTTACATTTTCTGCGCACGTCGTGGGATGTTACATGAGCAATTTTCGCAAAGAATATGGAATCGTGTTCATGTCCTGGGTATGAATGTCATTTCACAAGTAATTATAACTTCGTCTCAACGCCCACGCGGATAAGTTTTATGCGCAGGGTTGGATTAATCGCAACGCAAGCAATTTCTAAAAGGGTATGGGGAGTATAGGAAGCTTGGAATTAGAAAATCCGTTTTTGCCGATGAGAAAATCATACCTAATCCAAGCCCAACCTCGATAGGACACCTCGGAATTTGAGGCTGCGGGGTTGAAAATCAGGAGTATGCCGGGTTGGCTGGGGAGTCATTTCGAATTTCGCACGTCGCGCGGCTCACAACGGCGGTGACCATCATTTCGTCCGGGAGCGACACGTACTCGGCGGAAACGTGACTCGATTTTCGATTTCTTCATTTTCACGCGAACTACACCCTCCTCATACACAATGCATGCGCGAACAAAACGAACCTCAATTTCCTTTTATAATATTTCGTTAAACCGAAATCGGCAGCATTTGATTTTCGAGATTTTTTTCAACGACGTTCTGAGGAGTGATTTCCTTCGTATGCACTTTAGAGCAACAAGTTAGCGAACGAAGTTAAGCCTAATTGTGTTTCCAGGGTTCATTAGCGCAATAGCTCTAGCAGGACTACTACTTGTACTCGTTTTACCAGTACCTCCTATTACGTGCTTGTGTGCTGGAGCGCTCGCGGTGCCCGCCAGGCTGATAGTTTCGTGCGTCTTGCGCGCGACTTCGACTTCTTGGTCTCGCCCGTTTCTCGCAGTCGCAGTCGGCCGTGTGCACACGTTCGCTATACATAGCCGATTCGCGTACGTCATCAGACCTTGAACTCTGCAAACTTGCACTTGATGTAGGTACTCGCTTGGTCTTACTACAACGTTGTTTTTCGCGATCGCGGCGTCGCCGCCATCCCATGACTAATGTCCGCCAGTTATATCCTTGCCGCACGCACACGACGACGTCCTCGGCGTACAGTCCTGACAAAAGTCGCAATTATTCGCGTGTTTCAGGAACGGCATTGTGTGGTTATTGTTTAAGAGGCATAAAAGGTTTTTGAGAGGCTGAAGAGGTAATTGAAGAGATTGATTTATATCCTCGTCTTTGGCTCTGGCTTCAACACGAGTCTCGGACGATCGTCCTCCGGTCAGGCGAGTGTTTCTTTGGTCAAGAGTGCCATGTCAACTCTTAATGTCAGGGACATACATCAAGATATCTTTGAAATATTTAATTCCGTTCCATTTGTTTGTTATTTATGTCTCAAATTGCACTCACATGATAAAAAATCGTTAACATTAATAATTCAATAATTGCACAGCAAATATTTATAATTTATGATGATGTACATTTCCATCAGGATCCAGATATTAGCTGTAATTATGAATCGATAAACGATGGGCTTAACCCCACGATTTCTTTATCTTATCTTATTAATATTTCAAGACTCATAAGCGGATGGAAGATCGACTTTTGTATATTGTTCAATGTGTGCGATAGTATTGACAACGCCGTCTTTAGAGGATGATGAGGTCAATATGACGCTTATTTCCAGTCTCGACTGCTTTTTGTCGATTTTAATTCACAAAACGTGTTCTTAGCCTTCTCGTTCGGGCATGCGTGATGGCGACCTGTCACGCTTGCTTTTATCTGCACGCACGATTTCGTGTCATCACGCATGGCAAAACAGATAGTTTTCCGAAATAATAAATGATCATTTCCAGCAATGTGTGTCTCAAACGTTTCCACGTTGAAAAGTGGCAACATGGAAGTTTTGCCCATAAATTAAGTGCCTAGGAATAATTGGCGGTTAATTGAATCGTTCGAATCGCTCGGTGCGCAAGCTTCGAAGACCGGGTGACCGAAGAACCCAACAACGCGCGGAGCGTGGCGGCGCCGACTTTTCGCATCGCCGTTTCGCGCTGCCTCGCCGCGCGCGCCTTCCACGGCCTCCTGGGCGTCTTCGGCGAAGTTGGCGAAGAAGTCGGCGCGGCGCGCAACACCGTTATCGGCAACGGTGCGCTGCGCCCGCGGTCGCGCAGCGCTGAACTCTCGCACGCGGCTGCCCACGAGGGAATTTTAATATTATTCAGCAGGATCACATTCATCCGACGGCCGCGCTGAATAAATAACACGCGCCATGCATTGTGCACTTCTCTGCGCCGCGGGCTGCATCAGAATGCAATGGTAATTACGTTTGCACGTGGCATGTGCGTCAAACCAATGAAATTCCATTCGAATCGTTAACTATTTCCATCATATGTAAGTCCGACTCCTGGCACGTATCAATTTCAAGCGAATTCGATATCAATGTGACGCGTTTTAAGATTCGTGCTTAGCTGATAATGACGGCGATAAAAATGTTATTTGTTGCGTCATTGGTGGTGCCGCTTCGGTGATTAGCAATTGAGCAAGGCATGAATATTTATGAAAATGGTTGAAATAGTAAAGCGGCGTTATTATTTATTTAATTACGTTTAGTACGGTAAAACGCATTAATTATTATTCACCGTAAATGTGGCGTTAGTTAAGTTAATCGAATGGGCGATTTAAATCTTTAAAATCGAACTTGGAATATGTGTTTGGAAATTTACAATATTTATAAGAGTAAGCTGCGAAACAACTTTTACTAATTTCGTTTTAAAGAAATGAAACGTAAAAGAATTTGGGAAAAGTTTAAATTACTTTTTAAAGAAAGTAAACTATTTAGTAATAAATTGTGAGCGTCTCATCCAGATCTTTAATGTTTCTACCATAAATAGAGATGTGAAATGTATTATACCATTCGAGAGCTCATTTTCTCCACTGTTGTCTTTATTTGTTAACCTTGTTAAATTAAATTGTTACATTTGATGAGGGCCAGTCGAATTTTTGATAAAGAAAATCGCTCATTACTTATTACTCAACCCAATACCAACCCAATACCAGCCCAATCCATTTTCTTCCTAAATTTTTTCATCTATATTTGCTCTAGAAAAAATTGTGGCTTATACCAAAAGAAAATCGCTCACTACTTATTACTCAACTCAATATTTTTTTAACAACTATTTTCACTTCACTTGAAAATCATCTCAATTGTAGTAAGTAACTACAAATAACTTATCAACAATACATCTGCGTCGTTTCGCAGATGTTTGTGATTAGTGCCACGTCGTTCATTCGTGCCCTTATAAAGGTACGGATCTTCTTCTAATAGGGCATTTCGTTCAGAGATGACCGAAGAGTCAACTACTACTGTATCCTGTATCTGCCTTCCCGTAGTTTTTTGTTTTCTTTGCCTTATCTGTCTTTTGGATTCAGTGATAAGTAGAGATCCCTTTTTTTATTTTTTATTTTATTATTTTTTTTTATAGAGATGAGAAAATCTTTATTTGCTAACCTTGTTAAATGAAATTGTTACATTTGATGAGGGACAGTCGAATTTTTGATAAATAAAATCGCTCATTACTTATTACTCAACCCAATACAATCCATTTTCTTCCTGAATTTTATCATCTCTATTCACTCTTGGAAAATGAAAATTGTGGCCTCTAAGACGCTCACTACTTATTACTCAACTCAATATTTTTTAACTATTTTCACTTCACTTGAAAATCATCTCAATTATAGTAAGTAACTACAAATAACTTATCAACAATGCATCTGCGTTGGTTCGCAGATGTTTGTGATTAGTGCCACGTTGTTCATTTATCTCCCCTGCCAATTACGAATGGCGCCATGATCAAATCCAGTCATACAAATTATTATCGCCACTGATATAAAACGTCTCATGTAAACATCTGTGTGCCTAGCTAACGCGCATTGTTTGCACTGGCGGCCGAAGGGTGAGATTATTAGACCGCGAGTGATGGAATATAACCCGATAAGATTGCTGACAGTCAGCTATCGGGCGTAATGTAATATTTGAACCGAGCGTTATCAATCGCATCGTTGCTATCCTGTTGCCATCCACATATGATGACCCAGTGCGTGTTACATCGCATGATCACTAATGCTGTATCAATGTCCACGACCTGGATGGCCAGAGATCCCAATCGACAATACATTTATCAAATTTTTAAAAAGTTCATTTAAACTTTTCATGTTGCTATCTTAAGGATGTCATTAGTTTCACTGCTTTGCTACTTTTTTTAAAATTCCGAATGAGTTATAACGTTCTTGGGAACGCGTAGTTTAAAAATTCAAGTTTTGTTTGCGGTGATATCAGCGCTGAAGGCGGAAATCCGGTACTGATTTTCTTTTATCAGAGTTATTTGAGTCGCCACACAATTATTGACTACGCATATATAGGAATTGATAAGCGCGCTTGCTAGATTAGTAAACAATTTGAACATAATTATAATATTTATATTAGGTACCAGGAGTATAAATTAAAAAAAATCGCGCATTTCGCACATAAAAAATGATTGCTACAATACCTGCCCTTTCCCTACTGATTGTGAATACATTTTATGTTCGGGATATGCTGAAGCAGTATATTCTGGGTAGATAGCTGTTGCATAATATGCATAATACGCGAATGACTGCGCGAGTGAGCGTGAGTCAAAGCATGTTATCTTTTCGGCGTCGGTTCCCAATTCTCACTATCAGCGTGTTATTGTTTTGCATACGAAAACATATTAAATTATTGTACGCTAAACGCGAGAGCGGACGTCGATAACGTACGAGTATCCGCGTAAAAAAGACACACACGGCTCACGTTGCTACGGTCACATCGAAAGATTAGATAACGAGGATACACAAACGCGCGTTTGCCCCAGCGCCGACGCCGCGCCGCCGCGATAGCGTTTTTATCGTTGATTCAACAATCGCGCGATGCGAACGGAACGTTTTACCGCGCCGCGGTAATTCAATATTGGCACTTATCGTCGCTGCGCGAGGGAATTTTTTTCGTGCGTGTGTAAGAGACTGTGTCATCGAAGGCAGCCACGATTTCCACCTTTTACTCATTCGAAAATTAATCACGGTTCTAGGTATTAAAGTATGTACGAATCAAATGAGGATATTCGAATCGGCCAGGGTATCGATTAAGGCAAGAGTACCACTCTGACTTGAACTCGACGTGTAAGTTTGCCGCACATGCGGGTTGTACTTTTCGAGCTCGGTTTGAGAGATGATGCACTGGATTGGTACCCAGACATCTCGAGTTATTAACTTCCCACAACATTCGTGCCCTTATAAAGGCACGGATCTTCTTCTAATAGGGCATTTCGTTCAGAGATGACCGAAGAGTCAACTACTACTGTATCCTGTATCTGCCTTCCCGTAGTTTTTTGTTTTCTTCGCCTTATCTGTTCAGTAATAAGTAGTGAGGCACATCTTTCGTTTTTTTATATAATAAATAGAGACGAGTAAATCCAATAGAGCAATGTTGTATTATCTCCAACAATTTTCGCCATTCTAAATAGAAAGAATATTCAGGAAGAATGTGGATTGTATTGAATTTCTTTCTAAATAAAAATCGACATCAAATCCTCATCAAATATAACAACAATTTAATCAATTATGTATTCTCCGTTATTATTAATGATCTCCCACTGTTGGACCTCTTTGTCGATAGCCCTTTGCTAGAAATCGGCAGGCCTAGATTTGAAGAAGTTGAGGAACCAAATTTCAGGTCCCAGAGGAGAAAATGAGTTTTCAAATGATATAGTACACTTCTGACCTCTATTTATTGGAAACATACGAAAAATGTGGACGATAAAACGCTCACTACTTATTACTCAAGCCAATAGTTTCAAAACAAATCTACATTTTATACTTCTAATCGTACTAAACTCTCACAATCCAAGGAAGACTATCCAATCATTATTTGCCTCACTATTAAATTTTGTGTTTACTGGCGACCCTAGTGGGCAATTGAAGATTAGGAAATAACTGTTGTTATTCCATCGCCAAGGATTTCAACTATAACTAGGTTATTGCCAGTTCCTCGCCGAGTTGTTATGTCTTCCTCGAATCATCCAGGAAGATGTCACGATGGTGCACGTCGGCGCCATTAACAAATAAATAAGTTACGAGCATTTCCACGATGCGCACCACGACGTAATGGCGCGTGTAATCATGGCACACTCACTGTTGCAAGTTTATCGCATGTTTATTCAAGTGATAACGCTAAAAATGTGCATGCACGCACGAGCCGAACGGCTGAAAATTGCAATACTGTTGCAGCACACGATAACATGTTTAATATGTCGCCTCCTACATATCGTCGCTACAACTAGGCGATAATGTTTGTTTATAACTTGAACTGTCAATCAATCCTCGAATCCGACAAGCCTTACAAGTTTTTCGCGTTTGGAGGTAAATCAAAGTCGTAAGAGGAAATTGCGCATAATCCTTGGACACGATTAGCAATTGTTAACTTAAGCGGAATCGCTTAAGGGTAATTTTACCTCAATTAACTTATCATACGATTGATAACGTTTTACTGCGCATTGTTCTCTCGCGATCTTGTTTTATTCTGCCGTCGTGTTGTAAACATTATGAAAAATGTGACTCATGCTTATATTGTCTGACATTCCATGTGTTGTTAACCCGTTCGTGGTGATATTGAATTTTATTGTCATATTATAATCGAGGAATGTTGGTGCGGAAGCGCGTGAAACGTATCAAAAGATGTTCCGACACCTTTCGCCTGTAATATATTAAATTAACGAGAATGTAATAGCTTTGGAAACTTTTGTCAAATTGACCACCTCGACGTTCCGCCCTGGCTCGCAATTAACAGGTGCAAGCTGGCGCGTCGCGGCGGAACATCTTGTTCTTTGTTTGGCTGCACTTATTTCGGTATATCCGGTGCACTTTAATTCCTTTTTTACGTCTTGCTGCGCGCCTCGTAGATGCGGTAGTTGGCTGGCGGCGCAGACACGCGTTGCGGGCCTGATGAATTAATGATCGTTTTCGAATCCAGCGGGCCAAAACGTGCGCGGACGCGCCTCCGAAACGTCTGGGGCGGCTTTGGCCCCGCTTTGTTCCCTATTAACGTCGACTGCACTTTGCGCACGCGAATTCCAACGCGGCATCAATCATGATAAACGAATGCAGAGTTCAGCTGCCTGCAATTTTAAATTTCTGTCTACATCAATTTGATCGCCTCCGATAATGCTCGTAATTTTATCGAACAATTTCGGCGATGCGATGTCGAGCCAGAAACATTAATGATAAAATTAAAACGAGGGAGGCGCACGAGAGGAGGGTCGTGCTGCACCTGCAGTCTTGCAAATTTCAAGTTCTAAAATTGACTCCCCGGCGCGTGCTATTTTTCGGTTTTTATTTTTATCCGACTGCAGCGTTTCTGGGCAAGCTGCGGCAAGTTTCCGCAAAGTTTTATGTGTTGCTTCTTCGAGCTTTTTAACGTTGCCACTGTTTTTGCGTTATTTTCATAAACGCGCGCTCGGGATGCTGGGGAGCAAGGGAAGCTGCCGCGCAGAGAAAACCAGAAACGCCGTAACAGGCGGACGAGGAAAACGCCTTTGAGGCATGACTTGCCCGCCGGGCTTACTCATAATAATACACAAATTTCTAAATTTAGCAGGCGCAACGTAAATAGTCGGCGCGCGAATGTAAACGCCGGCGGCTGACGGCGACTCGCCGCGTTTTAAATTTGCTTTGGCGCGTTCCTAGTTTAGCCCAACCCTCTAGCTGTGATGGCGTTGCATTCCGAGACGGTTGTGAAGCTTTGCTGCCTGCTGCACGCGGTCTGAGCTGCAATAGTGTAAACAGCAAACATGCAGGAAGTTTACAGTATTGCATTTGCTCGCTTAACACATATTATCTTAATCCTAAACTAAATCAAGCATGCGAATCACACGAAAAGAGACACCAGATGGCGTTGCAGGTAGTAAAGTAGGTGGAAATTTGAAAAATTTATCTGAGAAGATGATACCAATGGCAATGGGAACCTGCTACACATTAATCTAATCAATCCCATGTATTTTCATGAACTAATTCAATTAAAACCTCCCGAAAGCAAATTCATCATCATGAACATGTTGAGTTGGTCACTGATCAAATGATTTATGCGTTGCGTCCAATGAGAGGGCTTTCGGCTGACAAATAAGCAAGAATAAACGATGACAGATGCTGGTTGGTTTCACAACTGCCCTCTTACATCTCCCGCTCGTGCATTTTCCTCTTTTAATTTGTGGTCGACATTGAGCCCACCCTGTCGACGTGCGACGGCGCGCGTTTGTGCAATCGAAGCCGAAGTTAATGGTCGCGTGCTTTCTTGTTTTGTTTTAATGCACGCTTCGAAATGCGTGACGGCGGCGTTATTTATACGCCGTCCAGCTGCTCCTCGCCGTGCACTCGCGACCGGCATTTTTGGCACCGCCGCCGCCCGGCCGAACCTTTCGCGCTGTCAGGGCTGGCCGCTGACTCAAACCACAACCAAAGTTCACGTCCAAAAATAACAGCGAAGTCCATTAAATGTGCGTATGTCGCTTTGGCCGCATTTAAAACGTGACGAATGAGGCGGGATTTTATAACTTTTCGGCGAGATTCAATTATTAAAAGCGAAGTGGGCGCCGTATGGATTATTCTGGACGGCGGCGGCGGCGGCGGCGGCGGGCGTGCGTCGTGCGGTGAAGGTTCCCGCTCGCGGTTGCAACGATCCGCTGTGGCGGCGGCGGCGTCGCGTTCACTTGGCGCTGGACCAAGTCGTGACGTCACATTGTATACAGATCGATGGCGGCGTGCGCCGCGTGCCGCACGTAGTAGTTACGCCCACGTTTCTTAAACGCCGACGAATCTTCGCCGTTAATGCTTTATTTAAACAATTTAATTCCCAGTTTAATGACGCCGTAAATAATAAATATCCGCGGCCGTAAATGTGTCATTGTTTCGAGGCGCTCATTGAAGCATTCGACGCGCACGCGGAAATTTCACGGTCTCGCGAGCGCGCCCAACGTTTTTTGCCTTCGCCCGCTCGCCTTTGTCGCGTCGCGGCGGGCTCGGCGTTCTTTCGATTTCGTGATTGTTCCACTCCCGCGAAACACGCGAAGTGAAATTCTCCGGACCGGCGCCGTCCTATCGGCAAGCGTATCTTCGCGCTCGGCTGGCGACCGCGCACCTTACGTACTTGTTGTTAGTTTGCGCATCGTTTGCATAATAAGTCGTAATGGCGGCGATGCGCGTGATTCATATCGGTAGTGATTTAATTGCTCGTCAAACGCCCGACTCGTTTTCAGCGCACTTATCATTCGGCGGCGCAAGCATGGAAAAAACTTTGTTTGCATTCGAAAATGCGCCGCGGTTTTTATTATTTGCGAAAATAATCCGCATTCGAGTTAACACGGTGGAAGGCGCTCTTCAAATTTTGACGTTTTTGAAGGAATTTTTAATTGTCTTCGTGGAATTCGGCTCCAAAACTATTCCTGTATCTAAGCATACCTTTTTTCGTAGAGTAACTATAAATATTGCGTATCACTTCAACATGTACCCATGTACCCAGGTTCATGCAAATTTGCCGTTTGATTCGCGCCGCCTGTACACACGTCGTGCTGTTGGGCTGGCTGTCCGAATTCACCAGCTCTGTCGCACGCACACGGCGCAAAGCGCGCCGCTCTGCGATCGCGATCTTCATGAGCAGCCCGTGGGCTGTACCGGCATCCGGCCAGCGCACAAGGAATTGCTGCTTTGCCGTGTGCATTCGAGAGAGATGGCAAATTCGAACCTGCCAGCCAGACTTCGCGGTGTTAAGAGCTATTAACAATAATTGGTGTAAAAATTACAATTTTGGGTAAATTCCCGAATTAAGCGATGGATTAATAGGCGTACTAGAGGTCGTTTCGACCGCAAGCATTTCTTATGGCGCTTTCCAGCGCCTCCTCCATCTCCCTCCAAGTTTGTCGAGCGCAGTATACGGAGTAGGTGGCCTTGAATTTTCATGCGCTTGGCAGTAAAAAGTAAAGTAGAATGACTATTGGAAAAGTACCCCGAGTTTCAAATTTCTAAAACGAAAAATGCAAAAGTTTTCCTATGCCGGCAAAAATGTGCGAAGAAAAGACGCGCCCAATGCCGTGTTAAACTCGAACGCGCGCTGGAAGGTTGCATGCGTTTGGCAAATGTTTTGAATCTCCGCTATTTTAATGTTTCGCTCGCGTCGTACGTGCCATTACGACGACAACATTCGTTAGTCATAGACGCCACACGCGGCCATTAAAACGATAATTTTGTGGTTAAATGTCGCAATTTTCCGAGCCTGCGAAAAATGGCGTCAATCAGTACCATTCTCGGCGCATCTATAAATATAACATGATGATTAAATTACTAAAAACTACGAAAACTCCGATTGTTCCAAACGCCATCACATAATTGATTCGGGCAATTGGAGTTCTGTAGTATTGAATGAATCTATTTGCTTGAAGGTTATTGTTCCGTGCAGTAAACACAATTCAAAGCGCATGAAAAATCAAAATTACCTTTAACCATATTTGAATCAACTTAATTTTAAGTCGCCAACTTATTGATAGCTGCCGGTCGTCCTTGGCGCGCGCGCGCAATAAATTATATCAAACAATCGCATATTGTAGCAAAATAAAACAATTGACTTATGCTCGTAATCGAACGCCGAGCGGGAGATATCAATTTTCATTTTGTTTCGTTTATCGGCCTGGCCAAAACCGAGCGCGTTTCTTTTCAGATAACTCGGCACCGAGAGCATTATCGAATGCAAATAATACACACCAATAATATATCGTAAAATGTTATTGACTTGTTGCTGCCGAACGAATGCCTCGATACTCGACAATGATTATCTCACCTGGTACTGTCGATAAGCGAGCGATAAGTAGGTAAGCATAACTTGTGGAAAGTCCAAACTCGATCAGAAATCGGACGATTCGATTTGTTTGTTTAATGATCGAGGAAGTGTAATTATAAAATCATAAAAACTTATCAATGAGAATCATAGATGTCACCATTAGTTGGTAACCACGGTAACCAAGATTTTCCAGCGCCATCTACAGAGGTGCTCAGAATAGAAGTTGAATAGAGCATTTTCTAATTTACAATCATTTGTTCACTTTGGTAACCATAGTAACCAATGTTTATATTTTTACATCAAAAATAAACGTGTGCTGAAACACCCTTCATGGTGTGGGACCTTTCGTGGTCAGCGTCCCACGAGCAACATAAGCGATTTCCAGACGTCTGGCCGTATACACCTGCTAGAAACGTAAACAAATCTAATGCAGACATGCGCGTGTGGTTAAGACCCTTCGTGTCCAGAGACGCATGATTCCTGGCAAAAAATGAGACATCCAGACATCACTGCCTCTCATTCTAGCACACGCGCGTTGAATATCGAGCCGCCTGCATAATCTCGGGAGAATTTTTAGCTTGACTTCATCTCTAGATGGTAAAGATAAAGATTATTTAACTTTAGGGTGATGGACGTAAGCGGCATGGTCACATCCATAACAAATCTATTGTTTTCGTGCGTCCGGTGCCCAGAAACCTGTTTAAATCATTCCGGCGACAATGCAAAATTACGCGAATGCAAATGTTTACATTATCATTCTAATTACGTTTAATGAAGACGAATAGTAATAACATATATGTTATCGATCATTGCGGACGAGCGCGTGTTTATTTCGATGCGATAATTACTCGTTGTGGCGTTCGTGGGATTGATTGAAAAATGTACAAAACTGGTTTCGTGAATTTAATGTTAATTATAAATTTTTCTCCGATGCCGATTGCATTCTAGGAGACTCCAACTTCTCAGGAAATAACTAACTGGTCGAACTGCGTCGCATGGCGCGCTGGTCATTCGTCCATAAGAGAGTTGGTCGGCGCGCCTGCGCACTGCGCCCAACCATTTGATTTGAAAGCAGTAATTCCTGGGAAGTTGGCCACCCTAAATGCCATTTCTTTTGGGCGCATGCGCAATGCGTAGTTTCGATATTGTATTAAACGCCTTTACTATAAACAGCTACTATAAATAGATTAATGGCCTTCTCCACGATAACTAGTTATTTGTTATTAAACTTTGTGTACCTACACGTAGCATGAAAACGGCAACAATAAAACTAACAATCGCGCATGCGAATGCGCATCCTATGATTTACTACAGGCGCGCGCGTGGAAGTCGAGTCGAGGACTTGCCGTGTGACGTTGCGCGTTACACGTAATCCTGCATTGTCAACATTGTCAACTATCGCTCGGCATTGTGCTCGTTCGATAGTGATTGCGATTGTTTATCAACGCGTGTTTATATCGTTATTGTTTATCGAAACCGATTACGAAGCGAGCGCTGCCTCCGGCGCAATCATTAATTAATCGAAGAAAATATTCGACCGCGATTATATCATTTGTTTGGTATTATGTGCACCGCATTGTATTGCATGCTCGCAATCAGCTGCATGCATAGTTTAGGTATGGGCGGCGTTTCGGTCGTTCAATGGACTGACGTGGTGTTCTGGCAATAATAATATTCTATTGATGTTACATGAATAACCACGAGTGAATAATGCGTCGGGAAGCGTTGGTGTATGAGCGATAACAATACGGAGTAATACAACAATGCATTGTTATTAGGCGCGTAACCGGGGAATGTTTGCAATACGTGATAAGGGACGTACGTGGGTGATAACCGAAAGGCGTACTGGTAACAGTAACCGGATTTGATTCCACGTCAAAATATACTTAACTTCGTGTTCACCAAAAACCTCAACCGCCAATATTTAACATCGGGACTGAAAACATCAACGCGGCACTGCAAACATTGGTTACTATGGTTACCAAAGTGAGCATTATTGTAAATTAGAAAATGTTCTATTGAACTTCTATTCTGAGCACCTCTGTAGATGGCGCTGGAAAATCTTGGTTACCATGGTTACCAACCAAAGTATGCATAGTTTTGTATTGAATAAACCAGGTGTGTGCAACCTGGTATTTTACGAGCAATTCCTGTCCGCTTAAGTTTTGAACAGTCTCCACGCACGTTTGACTTGCCCGCGTTCGAATAACGATGCACTCACAAACAGCTCAGTCACCCAGATCTGAAATGACAGTTGTTGTGCCCCGGTGAAGGTGAAACTAATAACATTTTGCCCATGACATCTAAAGCGTTGAACGCACCAGGAGTAAACATTTACGAATTAAAAAATATCAACTCCTTGTATAGGTGGCGCACATCGTGGTTGCCATAGTTACCTTAACGAAAGTATAATTATGAATTAGGGAAAATGTGTAAACCCAAACCCTAAATACTACATACCAATAACATATTGGGTTGAGTAAAAAGTAGTGAACAATTTAATCAATTATGTATTCTCCGCTATTTCCAACGATCTCCTGCCACCGTTCGACCAGTTTCTCGATGCCCCTTTGCCAGAAATCGGTTGGCCTAGATTTGAAGAAATTGAGCAACGAATTTTGGAGGTCCTTTTTATCGTTGTAGGTTACGAATGTATACAAATGAAGATGACAGGATTGTAGACGTGGAAATGAGCATTCAAATGGCATAGTACACTTTTTCAAATTTTATGCAAATCATGGCGAGGCAGGTATTTAGTTTAAATGCTCATTACTTATTACTAACCTCGACGGGATGTTCACAAAAAACGCTAGGCACCAATATATAAAATGGAAGCGATGATGGGTGACGCTGGAAAATCTTGCCATGGCAAGGTTACAAACTTACCATATAGAACCATCTTTGACTGACTTTGACAGTATCCAAAAGTAATAAGTTGTATATTTGATTTTAAAAGGACAATTTTCAAGGACATTTGTGTAAATTTATATCGCTACAATGAATATTAATAATTTTCCAATTTTGTACCCAATCTTAAACCTGCACATGCACTTTAAATATTAAAAGTTGGCAAATGCTTACTATACTAATACTAACATATGAGTATCACTATAAGAACTGAACACATAAGCACATCATAGATGGCGCTGCAAAAGCTGTGTTACAATGGTTACCAACGTGAACAAACGATTGTAAAATAGGAGAAGTTCTAAAAATGTTTAAACAAACGTTTAAGTATAATTTTAACAACACTCATTTCCGGTCCGACTTAATATTTGAAATGGCACTTGGACGCATGTTTCCGTTTCAAGTTGAAACCGTTGCCGGCGAAAATAACGCTGTGGTCGTTGCCACGTCGAAGCATCGCACAGTCCGTAATACGTGTATAACCACGCACCGCGCACGCCTCGGTCGGCGCTATTCCTGGTCACTTGGCTCGTCGTATATTTACACGTGCTAGAATTTGATCGAACTATTCTCTCGTGTTTATTTACTTTACATCGAGCGCTCAACGTGTTACGACTCGCAATCACTTTGCGTGCACACTCTATTTTCGTCTCTCGTCGTGAAAAAATCATTTTGAATGAGGCGCGCGGAACCTTCAACTAGAGAACTTGTTTTTCCTGTTCCATATGGACTTTTGGAATTATCGGCGAGGTGCTAACGGGACTAGTTTTCTCTTTGTCTGTGGGCTTCCAATGTCACATTTAAATTCGCAGCGCTATTATCTTTTCGAGAATCGAGAATCGAGAATCAATTATGCACGTGTCAATATTTGCTTGACGCACGTTTCACCAGTTGGTTTGCACAGCGGCTAGAGGGAATTATAAACACGCGGTGCATTTACGCGCCGGTCGGAGACGGGGTTTTAATCAATTGGATCAATTGACCGCGTCTGGGTTCACCAATTAAACTCACGTTACTTATCCTCGGCGCGTTAATGCCCGACTAAACAATTCGATGGAACATGCCTTGGGGACTTGGTCAACACGAAAGCCCATGGATGCGCGAACACCTAACAGGGAAAACGTGCCGGTAATGTCGATTGTGCGCACGCCGCTTTGGCATCATTGAGGAAATATTCCATGACGCTCATTGCGCTCATTGTCAGCTGCCCACTCGTGGACTGGACGTGCAGACCGCCAGTGAATGTGATACGGCTTCATGCGTCGTTGAGCAACAACTATCAAAACAGCTATCTGGGAATTAAAAGCTCGCGGCGCCGGCGGTCGTAACTCTTGTCCGCGTGTCACTCTGCCGACGCGCATTGTTGATTTTGTACAAATTATAAAAATTGTGTCTTTCGTTTCATTGTTTGTTCGTTTGTTGCCGACTGCGTGGCGTCGCGCGTAGTTGGTGGAAGGCGCCGCGTCGGTCGGGAGGAACGACGCGACGAAAGAAACCCACGGAAAGAATGCTGCGTTGGAGAGTTTCGTAGGAGAGCTTTGTTTAAGTCGGACGGGTTAATGTGCCTCTCTTTGACTAAGGTCGCGGAATAGTGCCGCTCGCCACAAGCGGGCCTAGTACTACGCGTCGGAGAGCAAGCAGGCGGCACGCCGCCATATTGCGCGTTGATCGTCTTTCTTCCCAATCTGTTCGCTAGGCGTGCCCCGCACGTGCACCCAACGACTCACGGCTATATTAAGCTCTGTGGTTTGGTGCCCACAAGCAGGGTGGCCCTCGTGTGTTTAGAACACCGAAAACGAAGGGTTCCGGTTTTAGATCTTTTTGGGGACAGGTTTAAACAGAAGGTCTATTTTTAGGCCAGCCGTGTTTCTAAAACCTGTTGAGGTCCTACACGTAAATATCTTACGAAACATAATGAATTCAGCAGTGGGAAACAGGGATGTGATGGTTCAGCAGAAATTCCTGCGCGCATGGCAAATTCCGGTAGGAAATTATTCACAATTTGACCCACGACTGCCTCCCATCTGTCAATTTACGGCGCTGTGCACATACATGATGCATTCGCTGCAATTTCGCAGCGAATGTTGTTGCGCCGAGCATGTTCCAGGAGGGTCGGCCGCTTCCCACTCCTCCCCCCGGCGCGCGCCGCTCCGGCCGGGATCGATAGCTGCGCGTTCACTGCACCCTCGCGAACGTTGCGGCTCGTGGGCCGGCGGTCGTGGAGCGTTCCGGCTGATGCTCGATCTCGATGCTCTCGTATCGACCGCCCCGCCGGCGCTCGCCGCGCACGAAACCATCGCCGCCGCCGACGGCGTCGTCTGTCGTGCGCGCATTTTTCGAAGACGCTCCACGCTGGCTGGCGGCGCGGACTTCGGACTCGCTGACGCGCCATGTGCACGCCCGCAAAACATTACGCACAGTTGCGCCGGCGACCACTGGTAACCGACTTTCGACGGGCGAGCGTTAAAAAGGCGAGGTTTTTTTCGTCTGGCCACGATTAGCACCACGATTAGAGCTTGTTTACGTCGTCGCATGCGCATCGACCGTGCAGTTTCGAGCGGGGCTCGCGTGTTTACTTAACACACATTCGGGGTCAGAGCGAAATCAGAATCGAAACATCCGTTTGGATGTGAATTGTGGCATCAATCGCCTACACTGCGCGCACTTTTGATGCGATACGCTCGGCGGCGATAACGCCACGATCAATCGGGTCTGTTGCTGAGTTGTCTCGGCTGGCGCTGGGAATGTTTATAAACGCTATCGTCCGAGAGGACCCTTGACTGCGCGGCTATAAATTACATCTGCAGAATGTGATGCGATGCGAGAGACGCTGTTTGTAGTTACGTCAATTGTTAAATCACGCCCGTGAATGTGACGTTAGGCACGAATGAATCACGTGCTAGCTTTAGCTTTATCAGCGATCAACATGGAAACCGCCAGTCAAAGCGCCTCGTGAGCTTTTTTTAGACACGCGCATTATTGGGTTTATCTCGTCCGGAACAAAATGGCGTCTCGATATTTGAAAACACTCCAATCAAAAAATTACCACAACCAGTGTGCCATGCCATGTCGTCGCGTTCATTGCAACGGCGGTGATAAGCTATCAACGCCGCGACTCCGCCGGACTGATAGCGAACGCCACTTCGACAGCACTTTGATTCTAATTTCGAGCGTCCTTATCACCGGCGGGGTATTAGCATTCCCATTCCGCGTCGGGACGACGCGTTCGTGCGCGGCTATCGGGGAAAAAAATCCATAAACGCATGCGATGCTCGTGCTCGAGTTCGCCGCAATATGGGGCATTCCTTTTTAACAAGTCGGCGTGTATTTTTACGCGCCGTTATCTGCCGACGAGCGCTCCAGTTTCGGGTGCACGCCGCGGCGCGCGTCGGAGCTGTTGCGTCACATTGCATGCTCCAGCGGCGGTATTGATCCGCACGGCGGCAGCAGACGGGAGCTTACGTCGCGTCCCGGGCGGCGGCGGCGGCGGCGGCTCCGCGCTGCACATGAGCACAGGCGGCTGGCCGGAATTTACTATGTTGGTCATGCTGGACGCGGACATATGCCGCATGCGTCATCGCGACATCTGCAACGTTCTTGAACTTCTGCGCGCTTCGGGAGGAATCGGTGCGCGTTTGAAGGTCGTTTGAAGAACGCCGCTCGCATCCAGCGTAACGGTTCGACCCGGCGGGCGAGACGAGGTGTTGAGTTTCGGTGCATCTTTATTTGTCTGGCGAGGAGGTGCCGCGCCGGGCGTAAGATCGAGGTCACAATTAACGGTGACAATTATGCGCTCGGCGCTGCGTGGTGCCTCGCGCTCGCTACCTGGCCGAATTGCGGCGCGGCGTCGAGCAACGTGTCAACAGCCCAGACGAGCGCGCGCGCGTCGATGCTGCCGATGGTGGCGGGCCACCATCGCGTTGCGTTTCGTCGTCGCGTCGAACGCGCGCCGCGCTTACGTCTCGCCGACGATCGCGCCGACATGCAGCGCGCGACCGAGTGAGCGCGCGCGAGCACCACGAGTCGTGACGTCGCCCATGTTGCCATTGGTCTGCGGTACATCATGACGTCACGACCGGCGATAATGATTATTGTGGCACGTCCGTAGTGCGCTGGCCGGCGCACATCTCCTACTTTCCTTCGCCGAGAGCGAAGCGGAGAGTTCGTGTCTGCGCCAGGCGACGCGAGACGCGAGCCCGGCTCCTCGCCTCTCTGTCGCTCTCTCGTACACACGCGCCGCGGGCCCGGTCGGGTCGACGCGGCGATATTTGTTGCCGACGAACCGTTTCTACGGTTTCGTGCGGCGCGGCGGTGCGCGCGGTTTGCGCAGTTGCCCTGTTGTCGGTAGTGACGAGTCCGCGCGAGCGCGCGACTCCGATTCAGGCGGCTGGCGCGACGCATTCAGGTTGTTTTCAGTCAGTAGCACACCAGCACTGCGTCCGTGCGAGACGTGCGTCGCGCGACGGTCGACCGCATATGCCCGTATTTAGTGCAGTGAGCCGCCAGTGCATCGCAATGAGCAGCGGATCTGCGGCGAGCTGAATTATGTGCGTGCGCGGTGTTTTGGCAACGCCTTGACCGAAACGCAGAGGAGAGTGAATTTTTTTTCTGCGTCGTTCGGATTATTTCTAGTTGTGTGCCAGTGAGCGTGGGATTCTTCTATTTATTTCGGGCCAGTGAAACGAAGACTGCGAAGATTTGATGGTGAAAATGTCGGTGATGCAAATGCAGCAGGCCAAGCGGCAGCACTGCTATCTGTGCGACCTGCCCCGCATGCCGTGGGCGATGGTGCACGACTTCTCGGAGGCGGTGTGCAGAGGCTGCGTCAACTACGAGGGCGCCGATCGCATCGAGCTCGTGTTGGAGACCGCGAGGCAGTTGAAGCGCGCTCACGGCTTCCAGGAGCAGCGCTCGGCGCACGGATCGAAGAGTCATCGCACGTCGAGCAGCGGACACGAGCACCAGAACGGAGACGTCGCGACGTCGAGCAGGCAGCAGGCGGCGGCGGTCGCCGCCGCCGCGGCGGGCGCGCACCACACGGGAACGTACAATCTGCAACACAGCCGACCCGGGATGCTGACGGAATACCCGCCGGCTCCGCCGCGGGGCAGCTCGATGACGCGGCCCGGGATACAGGAAGCGACGAGAGAAGACCACGAGATGGTGAGGACCGCCGTCCGGATATCGGGGCACCTGCCCACGGCGGCTCACCATCCCATGCAAGCGCATCATCACACGGCCAGCAGCGGGAGGCCCGCCAGCTTGCAGGGATTAAAGCGCGGACTGTCCACGACAGAGGAGGACGAACACCACAGCCACCACGGACACACGAACGGCGAAGTCAACGGCTCCAAGCGAATGATGTCGGTGGAGGAGCACAGCGCCACGGTCACGGTGCGCCCGCCCTTGACGCGCGGGGAGTCGCTGCCTGCGGTCTCCCTGGCGCAGAGCTTCAGCGTGACTGCGGAGCGCACCTTCAAGCAGGAGAAGCATCCAATTCGGACTACCTCCTTCGAGGCCGCCACGTCTTTCAAAACCAACGGTGAGGACCCTCAGATTTCAGAGTCTGGCAACGAGAGTCGAGCGGAGCGCGTGCGTCGCGTAGGAACCAGCGGTGTATCCGGTTCAACGGTCTTTTATCTCCTTCGCGTGTGTGTCACACCGCTAGCGTCTAGCGGCGTGTTTCTCTTCGGGCGCCGCATTATTTATACGTGCGCCGAATCTCTGACGTAATGTTTATTTTCGTATTCATTATCGTTTACACGTAAAACTCGCCGCTCGCCGCGCGTGTCGAAATCGCCGGCGCGGCGCGACCGAACGGCGAGAAAATAATAAAACCAGTTCGCCGTTGCTCGCGCAGCGTCCGTGCGCGCGCGCGCGCGCGGAGAGAACGAACAACGGAGAGCGGCCGATTTTAAATTAACGGATTTACGCGTCGCGTATGTGCGATGACGCGCATGGCGTGCACACACGCTTCTAATCCGCGTCCGTATTATTTATAACGATGAATAATTATCTCGCGTTTTGTTTGCGTCGCGCGCCGCTGGGGCGTGAATCATTGCCTGCAATCGCGAGCAGCGTGTAACTAACGCCGGCCGTCGGCTGGTCTGGCGTTTCGATCGTGCCGCTCGGTTTGGAGGTTGCTCGATTTCGGCGCGTTTCGTAACGTATTATTTTTGCACGCTCGAGTCGGCTTCGCGCGCCGCGCCGCGCAGTCGTCACCGGCGCGTTGCGTGCGGCCCACGTTAACCGGTTTCGATTCCTACGACGACTACGTCACCGGCCATGATGACCGATCGACGGCGGGCAGCTTTCACGTCGGCGCGTTTGTGAGATTCGAGCGCGCGCGACCAGTTTCGAAAATCCGGCTGGCTCGCGGTCTCGAAAACTTCTCTCTACCTGGTTGGCCCCCTTTCGGGAGGTACCGTTCGTTGGCACAGGTGCCACTTCCAGTTCTCACAGAGTCCTCTCGCCAGGAATTGCCAGATTCCGAAGCGTATGCCTCGGATGCTGCCTCGCCGTCCGAGGTGGTGCCATTTAAAGGGGTATTTAATTCTTTGTCAGCGCGTCGTTTCTGCCGTCTCGGGCCTTCAATGTCGAGCCGAGCGCGCGAACGTGCGGTTGGCACAAACAAAAGGAATCGCGGCGGCAGTCAAACCAGTCGCGCGTCTGCACACACGATGGCCTTGATCCTACAAGAACTTTCTCACGGTCTAGGATCACTGCCCTGCTGCCTTGCCGAGCGCGCGCGCGCGCTGGCGCGACGCGCGTGCTTGTGTTTCGCCATCCGTCGCGGCGTCGCGGTGCATTCGCATCGATTCACATTCAGGATTCAGCCGAAGCGCGTTCACGCATATTGTGTGCGCCCAAACAATGCAAGCGCCGCGTCTCCGAGAAACAAACAGGCCGACGCTCGCATTGTTTGCACCTTGAGAACCTCAACTCGTTTTTTCCTGTGGGAATTTTCTTCGGCCACTATTCGCTTTTTTCTTGTTTCGTCGATCACAATCGGTCGCAGTTTGTTGTCTAGATAACTTCCCCCGACGATTATGAAACGACTGCCGAAAATTACGGCGGACTTTCGACTTCACTTGTCGGCCCGTCTGCGCGTTCGCCGCCTGCGAAACCGGCAGCTGGTCGACCTGTTTTATCCGCGAGCGCCGCGCGTTAATTTCGTGACAAACAGCTGGAACGGAAGGAAATAGATAATAACAGCCCGACGGAAGACGCTTTGTGCGGCGGATGGCCGCGTGCGTAGAGCGCCAACGGTATTCCGCACCTGTTTTTTATTTCTTTAGGTCAAACGTGCAGGATCGTTAAGAAAACCAGCCGTGCGCCCGTATGCGATGCGACGCGCCGAGCCAAGTCCGCGGCGCTCTGCTCGTCGGTTTGTTGAATTATCCGCGAACACGCACGCGCAATTTGTAAACACCTGCGTCGCCTCGTGAGCGCTGAACGCGCGCGTATTGATATTGCGGAGTTCGAACAATGCGCAATTACAATCCGCACCGTGCGACGTTTTCGTTTCCCAGCGCGAGCGGCGTCGGCTCTGCGCGCTCTTCGCTTCCCAGAAGCGGGTGCTGCATGCACGCGTCGGTGTGACGACGCGGTGCATTAGTTGCCGTAGGTCGTGGGTGCATATTCGATTTCGTTCTTGGAATGAATGGGTTGCGCGCGCCGGACGCGCGTTACGCAACCTGCCGGCGCGGCGCGGCGCTCCGCTTCTTGGGCGTCGCGCCGTCGCGATTTCGATTTCTTTGCGCCGCCGCGTGCGGCGAGCGGCGTGCGTGCGCGCCGATTTCGCGTTATAAATGTTTACAATTACGCACCGGCGCGGCGCTCTTGGGGAGTGTCTTTCTCGGCTTGCGCGCGCGCGCGGCAACGCCGCGTGACGAGGCGGCGTAATGTTTCCGTTGCCGTTAAAAATACATAACGCGCGGAGCGAAAAACTCGTCGTGGTCACATTCCTCGCGTTGTGCCGACGGCCGCCAGCAGGCGCTGCTAAAATTATCCCGCGCGACGGCGAGCGCGCGCGCTGCGGTTGCCAACTACGCGCCGGCATCGCGCACGAACGCGCCGCGGCTACGTCACCGAATTGCATATCGAGGTCACGCGAGAACGCTACTATGACGAACGCCGTCGTGCGGTACGCGCAGTCAATGATGAAAATTCCGCTTCGCGATGCGCACGCTCCGCTGCCCGACTCTCTTTGATCGATGTTATTTTTGTCGGTGGACGTGCGTGGGCTAAATTTCGATGGCTTTGTAGGATACACGGCGCCGGTCTCGGTGGCCAATGCCACCGCCAACGGCACGAACACCAGCTCGCCGTTGAGCAGCAGGACCAGCTCGCCGCCGGAGGCTAACGCCACCACAGGTGCCACTCAACCGCAACAAGCCACCTCCGCGTCCGGGCAAAGTCCAATGGCGGCTCTCATCTCTGTTGCAGACAACCTGCCCTCCGGCAGTCCGCGCTCGGCCGGCGGCAGCCCGCCCAGCAGCGCCGTGGCGCCGCGTTCGGCGTCTCGCGGCTCGCAGCATTCGCCGAACTCGTCCGCCGGCTCGTCCAGCAGCCGGCGCTCGTCCGGCTCCCGACACGTCTCCTCCACCACGGTGACGTCGTCGGAGGCGGGGGCGGGCGGCGCTCTGGGCGTCGCGCCGGAGACCTTGCCCGCCAACGGCACCGAGACAGCCACGCCACCCGCCGCCGCCCCCAACACGCTGCGCTGCACGATTTGTCAAGAGCGCCTGGAGGACACGCACTTCGTGCAGTGCCCCTCGGTGCAGCAGCACAAGTTCTGCTTCCCGTGCAGTCGCAACAGCATCAAGCATCAAGGCGCCGGCCAGGAGGTAAGACCAACGTCGGACGGCGACGCCGGCCACGCCGCGGAGGGAGGAACTAAGCCAATTGTGTTGCAGGTGTACTGCCCAAGCGGGGAGAAGTGCCCGCTGGCCAATTCGAACGTGCCCTGGGCGTTCATGCAGAACGAGATCCAGACCATCCTCGGCGAGGACTTTAAGGTCAAAAAGGAGCGCGAGACTTAACCGCTCGGCGTTGACGCATTGAATTGGATTCGCAGTTCGCTCGTTGCGTCCAGGACGCACGCGTGCGCGCAAACGCGCCTCCCCTAGCGACGCTGGCGCGGGGAGGTGCGTGCAAATCATTGAAAAGTTGGCGAAAGTTAGTGATACACGACGCTGGTGTTGTGATGATGGATCGGGCAAGATATATAAACGCGATGAGGCTGTGTCGAAAATGGAATTATTATTTAGGCAGGGGCGGGTGCGCTCCTCGGCCACGATTGTACAAAACAGATTTTACCGAATTAAAAAAGGCTAACTATCGCCGAAAATCAATAATGTACATAAACGACATTGTTGGGCAATGAGTGAATTCTTGCATTCTCACATATAATCACCTCCCACTTTGTAGCGTCCTTTTTTATATAAACGAAAAGATGGCAGAAATATACAATAATGCAATCTGGCTTGATTACTACCTACGATGTAGGTATATTTGTATTACGCAACTTTGTATGTGTAAGTAAACAACTTGTGCACCCGGCGTGCGATTTGTCTAAACGAACAATTAACAATGACATATTGTACATATGTAAATATCGAAGCGGAGCGTTTTTACGGCGCGCCACTTGAGGTTACTTTGAGTTTGCGATGCGCGCGGGGAGCGACCATCGAGAGCAAGGGAACCGACTTTTTCGAAAATGGATTCCGCCGACACTGCGTTGTCGATTTCACTTTATTTTACAAAGATGAAGTTTTCTTGAATCCATGTATTTTTCACTTTTGAACTGTAAATATTGTATATTCGTCAGTCGACACGATTTGATTTTGTTTCATTTTGTAATTGTGTATTTCTTATGAATTGCTATTAAAGTGCGAAATCCATACGTTCTTCTTAGGTTTTAAATTGACGCGCGCTCGGCGGCCTAGTCGTGGGCGCGCGTCCGCTTCGTATTCATTTGTTACATTCGAGAAAAAAGAAACTATTTAATTATTATGTACTTTGAAAGTAAAACCTAGTCAAGAAAAATCACATGAAGTTCACACACTTCATCATAGGAACTCCAAAACTCGCTGGTAAATTATAAGTGAAAAAAAAAGTAATAACTTTCATTGAGTAAAAGTGAAAATTTAACATAAATGAAATATTCTTAATTGTATAATGTTTATCCCCCACGAACCCCGAGACGTGTGACGAGGGCGAAGCATGATGGCGGAGACTGTGTCATATATCAAGGTCTACTAATAGATGGTATATAAAACTAGTGTGTAAAATTGTTTAGATACTTGCAGCACATTTAAAACATTGTCTATGCTTGGTAATCGACGAGCGCGCCGCTCCTCTCGAGTCGAGGGGTTGGCCCATTATTGTCCCGATTGATGAAACACGATGTTATACATATGTGATGATTAAAACAATTTGTACAAAATGAAAACGAAAGTAACGATTTTAGATAAAAATTTGTTGACGTGCGCTAGCGTGTGGCGAAAGACAACTTTTTGTGTACAGACCTTGTATGTATCAATAATATAAAGTAGATGAAAAGCATTCTCTCGAACTATCTGCTTACCTCTCCATATTGTCGTTGCTTATGCGTGCTTTGTTATGTGTTTCAGAATGCACGATCATACGATTGATCGGTTCGTCACGTTCGCCGAACGGGAGATCACAAAGCTGAAGGATAGTCTACGGTTAACTCAGGAGAATCGTCCTCAACATTCTCCTGGGCCCGTGTACGATATCACTGGAAACGTGACTGAAAGCATTTCGTGCCTGGATCTCAAATCTAATGAATCTAGTGAGGAATGTTTGGGGACCATTTCTGAGCGAACCGAAGAAGTTGATGCACACAGCGAACCGGTTGTGTTCAATGTAAATGTTGTAAATCGAAAACACCGCGCGATAGACGCCGTTAATAGATCCCGAAATGATAAAAGTCCATGTAAAGGGGAAAAAACATCGAAATCACATGCGAAGGATACTAAAAGGGATACCTCTAAGGGTTCCGCAAAGGACACCACGAAGGAAATGTCTAAGAACCATTCTAAGGTGCAACGTAAGTCACCTAGGTTTTCTAAAGGAAAGTCGGGATGTATTCCCTTCTGTTATCCCAGTAAAGAGACTTCCAAACATCCATCTGCCGAAACAAAAGTTAAAGATAGAGGGAAGTCGACGTCTTTCGTCAATTCTAAAAGAAGTAATAGTTTAAAGGGTTCTCCTCAAATGTCATCCACAGACTCTGCGAAATCTTTGATGAAGGAAACGCCAGATTGTTTAGGAGAGACTTTGGATCCAACTAGCGTTACTAGAGACGAATTAGGTTCTATTGTTGGTAATCTAATTAACGAGCTGACTGTTGAAGTGGCCAAGGAGGTGTCCTCTGAACTATCGAAGAAAGCGTTCGGTAGTAAGATATACAAACCAGTCAAATATTTTCCTCCAAGGAGGGGTGTGATTGTTAACAATGCAAACAAGTATAAATCGGCAAAACCAACCAGAAAGCTTTCTATTACGAATCCTGAAGATGCTTCCAATACAACTTTGTTTGATGCAGTGATTGCGTCTGGCATAGAAGGTACTGCTGCTTCCAATTCGACCAAGTCGTCCATGGTGCGTCTAAAATCTAATAGAGAGAAAGTTGGTCATACTTCAAGGCGACCTATCCTGAACAGATCACTTTACGTTCCATCCAAGGAACAATCATGCCCGAGGGTAGGAACATCAGTTACTGGCAAACAACCAGCGCCGTCTGTTATTCAGGCAAATCAAGCAAAATTTAGTGATGGTTCTAAGAATTGGATCCCAGGATCTGCATTTGTAAGAAATTTTCTAGAGAAAAATTCGAGAAAACTTAAATCACTTCCAGCCGAACAAGATAAATCTGCAGTAGTAGAGCCAGAGGAATTATCTGGTCCTGGTCCTGATATAAATACACCCGTACCAAATGGCAAGATGATAAACCTTGCTAAAAAGGCAATGGCAAACAGTGGTTCGTTGAAAATATCAGCCAGCTGTAATCATTTGCAGTTCAAGTGCATTGATGAAATTGAAGTGTACATGGCTCAAAATCAAAATTATAAATCATCAAGAACAAATTCCAATTCATGTTGCTGTACGCAGGGTAGCACCCCTGCACCCGCACCCGCTTCTAAGGCAAAAGCTCAGAAATATTCGTGCAAGTGCGAAATGAAAAATCCGTACAACTTTTGCAGACCCATCGAGAGGCCTATACCACACCAACAAGTGTCGCCTGGTGTATGTTGTAAATATTGTCATCAGCAGCCTAAGGTGGCAACTACATGCATACAAGCCGATCTTGTTGATCGACGCGAGGAAGTTTGGAAGAGATGCGCGACGCAAACACTACCCGGCATATCTATTGAAAGCACCTGCTCCTGCTGTGAAGAAGACACAGTTAATATTGATTCGAACGATTGCTGCTGCACTATTGGAAGGAATTTGAAGGAACCGATGTATGCAGAGAATGGCAATCAAACTAGTCCTGTCTGTAATAGTATATTAGGAGCCTACGATCTTGATTCTGGACGTCAATTGTGTGACCGGCTTACTAAGATATCTTTTCAGGAAGAAAAAGAGGAACATATATTCGATAGGTTATTTGATTCGAACGAAGATTTCAGAGTAAGTGATGTCACCAATAAGAGAGGGGACCATCAAATAATGACTGTGACTAGAGCAATTAGTCCTATTATATTCATGTGTCAGGATGCTTGTATTCAGAATAAACCTTCACAGCAGGACCATTCAATCGCCACAGTTTTAGTTGCGGATATACCGTCAACTCGACCACCCGAAGTAATTTGTTCTACCCCTAATGATGATACGATTTATACGATTTTGTGTCAACGGCGCTTGGATTCTAACAGTGAATCTTGCGCGGACAACCAAATATGTAATTGCCAAATGAAGTCATCTAAAAGTGGGTCTCCTAAGAATGCAATCACAGCTTGTGCCAGTAAGAATAAGAGCTGTGCGTGCACAAATGAAAGTGACCGGAAAGTGGCTGGATCGTCATCCCAAAGAGGGAAAAGGGTATCTATATCGGATACGGTCGAAAAGAAGGAGTGTCAGCCTTCGATTACTTGTGATTCTTGTCAGAGACTAGACAATACAACGGAAAATGCAGGGTGTTGTGGTAAAAACACGAGCAAGTCTAACAGCTATGATGAAGAGAAGAAGAAGAAACGCGAGCGGGAGAAATCAGCTCAGCGAGAACAAGTGAAGCAGGTGGATAGGGAAAGGAAGGAGGTGAAAGCAAGTAAAAACCAAAATGAGAAAGAATGTGCAAAGAGTCCGAATAGTACTTCGAGCGATAATAAATGTGAATGCTTGATAACTTGTGATCCCTCCGCTAGATCTCCTTGCAAAGCTGATTGTAGATTTAACAAAGGCACCATGTGTGTTAAAGAAAAACGTCAAACGGAAACACCAGTGAAAAGCGGTTGTTGTCAATGCTGCAAGAAGAAGAAGAAGAAATATTGCACAAGCGAGACGTGCACCAGTGACATTTGCGGAATATCGGAAGTTCCAGAGAAGAGTTCTGGAACAAGTAGTCAATGCACCAATGACAATTGCTCTGCTAAGTGCGAGGGTGTAAACTCTCGAACATCGCGTAAGCCACTTTATAAACCACGTGCTGCTAAATCAGAAGATATGTCGAAATCTTATAGAGTAGCACATTGCCTTCACGATAACAAACACCTTCTTGAACAAGATGCCTTAGATGCAGGCAAGAAACTCAGTGCTTCGACCAGCGAAAACTACATCACCGTGCACGATGTTTCAGCGCAAGCCGAAGCTGTGGATCTTGATAAATTTAATTTATCATTTACTTCTATAATGGGATTGGGATCGCCAAAGAGAACCGCATCTTTAGATGACTTTTTAAATATGCTCGACTGCCCGAGCCCAAGAACTCCGAAGAGAATCAGCGTAGATCCTTTCCCTGGAGAGCTTTTAGCGAACAACAAACAATCAGGCCGACAGCCTACTATTATGAATACATGCACAAGTACTATAAAATTTCCAGATGAAACTCGAGTAAATTCGATGTCTAAAAGCAACTGCAATAAGATACAAAGCTTCCTTAAATCGCGCAATGAGGTTTTGTCGAAATCGAAATATTTCGATTGGAAGTTGATGAGACGCAAGAAGGAAAAGCCCACCCGCGATTCACGACCGGGCCATGATTTTCTGAAGAGTTTCAGACACCCATTCGACTCACAGACTTCTTCCGAGGGAGAGATCGACTGTCAATGTTCTGTCAGCATTGGAGAAATCCACCAGTGCGAGAAGAAGAAATAAGGCGTTAGTAATGCTAACGAATCAATCTTCCCTTCAATTTTTTTACAATATTGACATGAATAAATTGAAAAGTTTTCATAATTTCCTTTAGTTGTTCGTTCGTGTTCACAAATACAAATACTCATTATTGTATTTTTCAAATTTATTTAATAGAATAGGTATTTAAGCATTGGATTACTAATAAAATTATAACAAAAACTAACAGTTTCACAGCGACGTGAATCGTATTGCTCGCTTTAACATTTTGTGCTAGACTCCTCATATTATTTACAACAACATAAATCTGCGGCACGGCTAATATTAAGTAGCGCGAAGAAATAAATAGATACATGTTTATACACATTGGAAAATAACTTCACCGGTTTGTTCTTTATCGAAAACATTCAGACATCCATCGCTATCAATATTTGTTGTTATTTGTAAATACGTGTATTGTGTAGGCACAATTTATTTATTATTTTGTCTTCGTAATCAACGTTCACGCAAAGTCTCCAACTAATGGATGATTAATTTGACTAAAGCTTAAGTTATACAATTTCTTTTTAAATATTAACATGTATTTTACTTCTTTTATATATCATTTGCTTTGCGCATTACTTCAATACTTTGTGATATTTACAAACGCCTGATGATAATAGTTTTATTGCTATTGCTAATCAAACTCAACTCAAGTACAGTTGATAAAGAAAATATTTTCAGTGACTTAGCAGCCGACTGAAGACTATATTTCTTGACAATTTGATGCAAATATACAACATTTACAAATTTTTCTAATTTTGGTTAGGAATTAGGTTTAATTAGTTAGAGTGTCAGGACATTTGTCTATATGTATATCATTTACAAGAAGTTGTTAACTCGTTTACCTTAAAATGAAATGATGATAT
Organism: Ecitodaemon sp. MM-2014; assembly: GCA_030557295.1. Taxonomy (NCBI): domain Eukaryota; kingdom Metazoa; phylum Arthropoda; class Insecta; order Coleoptera; family Staphylinidae; genus Ecitodaemon; species Ecitodaemon sp. MM-2014. The sequence goes on along the minus strand of JARRAA010016724.1, from coordinate 12,679 downwards.
GTTTAAAACTATAAAATTATCGAAACTAACGCTTTGGTTTCTTTATTTTGGTTATTTTCGCAGGTTTACGTTCCAGGGCAAGCAGGAGGATATAATCTGGTCTTGTTTGAACCTAAACTCTTCGTCCTCATCGGATTCGATGACGTTAGAGTCCTGGAAACCTAGTGTTGCTTGTTTTCTTGAGTTGGTATCATCTGTAATACTGTTATTTGCATTTGTGTTTTGTGTCTCCCATCATTTGGGTCTGGGCGGAGGTGGGGGTGCCTGCTGGGGCGGCCCACCCGTACTGACAGACCCTTGTCGCACTGGAACTGGCGGCGGAACGCTCGGCCTACTCGTGAGGATCTTACCAGGAGGTGGTGCGGGTGGTTGAACACCCGGTGGTAGTGCAGGAGGCGGGTATGCCGGTGGTCCTCCAACCGGCGTGACCGTACCTGGTTCTGGACTCACTGGAATCTGTATCTTCTGGACGTCACTCTCCACCACACAGTGACCACCCAATCTGTTATCGTCGTTGTTGGTCGACGATTTCTCTGTTTCTGGTTCTTCTTGAGTTGTGGCAAGTGGTTCAGGTGCGGTGGTGATCTGCACGTCCAAGCTAGGTGGTGGCTTGGGTAGCTGGAATTTCTTGTCGGAGCCTGCCGCTACGTAGGAGAAGACGCACAGCACCGCGTAGCAGATCTGGTCGGCCTAAATACAGGACAAAGTTGGTATGTCAATTGGAAGCCAACGGCGTTGGAGGTGAGTCTGATACTGGCGAGGCTGGTGGTGAACCTGATGAGGTGCTTTGTGTGAGGACCAGCCATTGGGCCATGTTTATTGAAAAAATCCGGTGGAAAGAAAAAATCATCTGGCTTGCCTATAAATAATGTGATCACGTGCAAACAAAAGGTAACTTAGAATAAAATCAAAACATAAACTAAATTGGTGTGATGATGATTATTAAATTACCACACTTACCATCGATGATTTGTATCTCCTTTGGATAACTTGTCTGGTTTTAGGATCTGTAACATACTTATGTTAACAAGTTGAACGGCGCAGGATTGATTGACTTACTGAATTCCTCTAAGACAAAGATTCCGCCCTTCTGAGTGAAACATTTCCTGATGTGGTCTATGCGCACGAAGAACTGAAAATACCCAAAATCAGAAACACGTCTTCGGGCAAAATATACACAGGTTACACCGTTTATCTTCTACGTGAAGTGACTAGATGAGGTGAAAAAGCAACGGCATGCACAAATGCAGCAAGCAGATAGTCAACTCGTCAAATCGTCTTCGGTCTAATCAGATAGAGATTAAATTCAGGCATGCAATAGGCAGATATGTGTGAAATAAGCGTACATTCAAACGGTCTATAAAGGTTTAGGCAACTTCAGAGATGGTTTGCTCAATGTATTAGTTCATTAGGTATCATGGTCAATTCCATTTAGAGTTTTTTCTATCGTTTCGCAATTAACGCTGGATCGGAATTTATTTGTTTGTTTCGGTTTTGTTACCAGCATCGTTTTTTGTTTGGTGATGTGTGTAGTGTGAATGTTGTGTGTCTGTCTGTTTGTTTGTAGTTCTCCCGCTCGGAAAGATTAACACTTCCAAATTTCGTATGCGAAAGTGTGTGTTGTGAAAGCATCTACAAAAGCTAGAACTATTTGAAGGAAAAGCCACTCCGAAACTCGTGTGTTCGCATGAGAGAATGCGTGTGATGTGTGTGAATCGGTGTCGGCGATGGTGTCTCGGTAACAACTACGTATACAAAAATAAATGCCTAAAATCAATGGTAACAATAATCACTAGGAAGCTTCTAATACGATGTATGGGCATCTAGTTAAAACAGGGGTGACAATCTAAACAAAAATCAAATGGTTCGTAGATAAGTAATCAAACATAATCATAGAGAGGTAAAATGACCAACGAGCGCAAAGAAAACAATCTGATCGAAAACGATGAGCCATATCAGAAATTTTAGATTGTTTTTTTTTTCTGGTCGAATCGTAATATTAAGTCAATCAATCAGTACCTCAAAGTCCTGCAAGATACGCAATCGTCAAGCGTTCAGGCCAGCGCATGAGAGCATTTTGTCAATTCAGCGAGAGCGAGCGAGCGGTAATTCGATGGATTCACCCCGCGCCACATCAGCACGTCAATCGTCCGCAATTCGGAAGGGAGGTAGAGAAGAATTTGTATGTTTGGAAACAAAAATACAAACAGAACACAACATTAGTGCTTTTCTTTTTTAGTTATGCATTAATCTTATATCTGGTTGTTCGAATCGTTTGCCTTTATTGCTTTCGTTTCTTTTTGACTTGTCGAGAGGAAATTTTCATTTTATGCCCGACAAGGACCATCTCAAAAGTTCCTAATATAAAATAACGTAAAAGTAAACGTTCAGCTAGCTGTAAGTAGCGTTCAAAGAAATGAACTTGGAAATCAAAGTCAATGAAAACAGGAAACGTAAGATTATGTACAGAAACAAGGTTTGTGTCATCAAATATCTAAATTCCATTTTTTTTTGTTGCCACAGACGACCACTCATTGCATTTGTCGTTAAATCATAACGGGGAAATGAAAACAAAACGGAAACAGAGCCAGAGACATCGAGATTTTAAAATCGTACACATAATATTCACGAAGGAAGCAAGAGATAGAGAGAGATAGAGATTAAAAGAGAAACAAAGAGTAGCCAAATTTATAATGTGGTAATGCATCATCCATTTAGTAAGTAAAATGATACGAAACGCAAAGTTAACGAACGACAGTAACATAAAAACGTTTTGAGTATTCTCAGAATTTAATCATACTTGCACATCGACGTTACAAATGTTCATGCAATCGAGGCATAATGTACTTCAGAATCCCTAAGCGTTACAGCAGCATAGCTTCAGAAGTGAAACTTTCAAATTCGCATCGTGAAACTTCTTGAAGATATGCTCGCGTGTGTCTCGATCGACAATTCGGATCCTACTCAAAGTCATGAACATACTGGGAGTGTCAATCGGTCAATTGGTTAAAATGGTCAAGATTTCTTTGAGGGGGTTCGTGGGCGATGATCTCATTCAAGTATCAAGAAAACTTACTACCTGTCCGTTCATCAAATGCTGTTCAATCTCAATCTCACTATTAGTCATGACGAACAAAAACTCGCAACTCCAAGTGTGTATGCTCGACAAGTTCGCGCACACCTCAAGTCAGAAAAGTCACAATAGAAGAACAAAATGAGGAAGAACGATGCCGAACACAAAGGCGAGCGAGTGGCACAGAGCAACCAATCCAATCATACGAGACATAATCATAAAAATAGGTAACGAAGTAATAATAATAGTAATAAGAAAGTTTGAGTGGTCCTTGCAGTACAAATGCAGTATACAAGTCACATTAGCGTCACCCAACAACACGAACATTAATGAATCTGTTTTTGATTGCATCGAATGTATCGAAAATCGGTCCGAGCACGCTATTTGGCGTTCTTTTGTTAGTAAATTAGTTTTGTCATAATATACACTGTGCTCTCCATCCGTTTAGTTGGCAGCCATCTTGTTAAACAAGATGCTCACTTAGAAGGGCAATTGAATCCGAATCGCAATTCGTGAATCAATTGAGTTCGTTTTTTAAGTAAAACTGGTAATGCAAGAATTAGTAGTTTGCCGTTTACGTTGCTTGCGATTAAGTCAATAGCGAAAATATTACCTTGCTGGTCGCGAAGAGCAGACCCACGCCTTCCATGCAGACTTGAAGCAGGCCACCCTCTCCCGTGCTCATGTCCTGAACAGGGAACTCACCACCTAACTCCGGAGCACTGCCGGCTATACCACCGCGTTCCATTGCTTCTTTTATGCAGTAATAAAGTTGTTTGCACTGTAAGCAGCATTATTAAATTGCAGTGAAAGAGATAATAAGCTGTTGCTTCGTTACCTTTTTAGTGTAGTACTTGTGAAGTTGAGTTTGTTGGCCGTTCCTCCTCCAGAGACATAAAACTTTATTTTTTGGACTGTAGGTCATGTTCACCAGTCGTTCGTACCACCATCTTTCAACGATGATACCGTTGGTGCTCCTGAGCACTAGACCATCATCGCGCACTTCGAGGAATCTTAATTCTCCGCCGCCATCAATGCCTTGATGAACAGTGAAGCTTTGACGATGCAATAGTCGTGAACCAAGCGGTTTCAAGTCAATGTCGTTTCCGTGCTTCAAAAAATTATTTAATTACAGAATTACAGTTGTGATTCTAGAAAATATTTACCAAGTTATTAATCTGGTCCAATAGCAGGTTGACTTCTTGGCTGTAAACAAGTCCAATGTGACTCTTCCCAAGCAATCTCCTGATTTTCCTTTTCAGTTCCGCTTTGTTTACTTTGAGCATGACCAAGATGGCGGTGAGATTATACAACATGGTGCTGAGCAATCTGTCTTCGTCATGTTCTAATCTCTTGCGCTCTGTTTCGCTGAGTCCCTTGTATCGCTCCATCATCTCGCGAGGTCCTTGATCCATTCCAATCATATCGCGTTCCTGGGAAACAGCGTCAAGGAAAGCATCTTCCCAGAATTGCATCTGGTCCCAGAGCGTAGATCTTTCCTTTCCGATGAGTCCCTCGAACAAATAAGTTCTTTGAGAGTCTGGAGAAGGAGTGTTTGCAGTATTGACCATGTGTCCGCCGTGATATCTGAATCCTGTACTTAAAGAGGACTTACTGGACCATACGCTCGAAGTCCTTTGCTTCGGTATCTTCGGAAACTATAAGAAAACATGTGATTGCAGTTGTGAGGCGATGGTCTTCGGATAATTGATGTCTTCACAGTGAACATTCATAAGCCACATCAAAGGTGGAAAAAGTACTGACCTGTAATGTTTCTACCTCAGTATCGGAGACTGTCGAACGGAAGGAGGCTTGGGGCCCGCCACGGTTCAAGCCGCACGCGGGTCCGGTGGTAATCGACCCGCCCGGCGACAGGGTGCCGCCGGAGCCATGCATCGTGCCTTCGGCCTGTATGGCACACACAACATATATTGTCCAGGTAATCTTCTTTTAAAAATATGTACAAATGCAATCCGAAAATCTGTTGCATTCAAAGATTGCCTGGCACCTTAAACGAAACCATCCAAAATTCGTACTTACGTCAGACTCGAATGAGGTGAGCTTGCTGAGCAGCATATTCTTCTTCTGGTTGAGCATATCTTTAAACATCTCGGCTGTGGAGTGATGTCCATCGGGATCGTCCTCGCCCCCAGATTGGAGCCGCACTTCGGGCGCCTCGGAATGCGACGACTTTCGAGAGTCCCAGTCTAATTGAATAGAGGACCTGGGCGACTGCGGCGACCTTGGGCTGGAACTCTGCGTAGTTAGTTGATCCATTACGGAACTTTCGTTGAAGTCCTTGGACCAGTAATGTGTATGCGCGATTTCTTGTAATTGGAACGCAGAAGCCATTCCACCCAGACCGTAATTACTGTACGTAACTTCAAGGCCGTGCGTTACGGCTTGCAACGCTTTCAACATCCCTTTCCACACCGCTTTGGGAACACACTGTAATTCGATTCAATTCAAACGATTATATATTATTTAATTATCCGATAATTGCGTGGGATAAAGTTACTCCGTCGCGTTGAATGCTTACCACGTCGTCTATGTGATCGTCCGGTGCAATTTTCCTCTCCAAGGTTTTGTTCAGCTTGCTGACAATAAAGTTGCGATAGGATTCGTCCTCCATTAATTTTTTCAAACGGTTTAACTTCAACCAGCCCACTCCCTCGCCCTCGAGAATTTGATTGACCACATCCTTGAGGAACAATTGATTCTCGGCGTTTGTTGTAGTGCGGTCGATCGATTGCTTTCTCTGGAACTCGTCCGAACGCTTACTGGGGGTATGTTTAATCAATGGACTTTTTTCTACGAGCCCTTTAGGTCCTCTTGGGAATGGACCAAACACCCCAGTTTTATTAGGTTCTTTTGCTTTCAGTTGCAACTGCTGCGCCTGTTGCTGTGCATGTTGGTGTTGCACCTGCTGCTGTTGTGCTGCTTTCTTATTCCCGAAAATTCCAGAGAACATACTTGTTGTGGAGGCTGCAATGCCATTGAGGTCGGAACTAATATTCGATAAGAAATCTCGACTAGTTCCTGCCAACAGTCCAGAACTTGCTTGCACTAAAGACGTACTTGTCGTTGACGATCTTCGTTCGTCAGCTTTATTGAACGAATCTCCTCGAAGGAGACCTTTCTTTGAAACAACTTCTTTTGCACTTTTGGTTAAATCTCCTATTGTGGACTTGCCAACATAGGTCAAGTCCTCCACAGTGTTTTTGGATACAGCAGCAGCAGTTTTACCTGCTTCAAGGGCAGATTTAGAAGCTTCCTGCACAGATTTAGAAGCATCTTCAACGGCTTTCTTGGTTTCTTTGGTTAGTTTGTCTAATGGTGCGAAGATGTGATGTTCCTCTGCTTCAGTCAGCTTTCCCTTCGCTTGTAATTTTAGTTTATCCATTTGAGCTAGAAGTCCATCTTGACTGCTCTGTCGAGTTGTTTCCTTAACAAGCTCCTTAGCTTGCGATGCAAATTGTTCAAATAATGAGTTTTGCGATGACTGTCTAGTCACGCTGTGGCCTGACGATGGTGCTGGGCTGGGTGATCCCGTGCTGCTAAAACTGGAAGTTCTAGCAAGGACATTTCCAACGCTTGGTTGCCGTTGCAATGGCACTGGACTAATCGGTGGCACTGGTGTAATTGATTTTCCTGAGCGAGTTTTTCTTGCGGCTCTATTATCTAGATCACTATTGGGCGAATCCGGTTTCATTCCTGCGCTTACTATGGTTTTCGGAGTTGTCGTAGAGTTGGAATCTGACTCGTTTTCTAAACTGCCGCTCTCCTCTCTTTCTTTAGGATCTTTAGCTTGAGTCTCTTGTTTCTTTCCAAACTCAAATTCGGAATCGCGGTTGAATGACGGTGATGATAAATCTGACTGCGTGCTACTGGACGAGCTCTGTGCAGAACCAGGTCGTTCATCGGGTACTTCCCCATCGGGATATTGCAATTGAGAAGGAGGATTATACACTAGGAGTGGATCTAAATTGCTAGATAAGGACATGTTTTGTGCCATTTTACGAGATTCCGCATATGCTGCTGAGTATCCGGGCGAAAGGTCAGACGAAGCCATTTCAGATACGAAGTCAGACAACGACGAATAGCTCGAACTCGTACTATCAGCCCCTTCAGAATCCGAACCCGATTCATCTGTAGGTTGATTTTCCATGTTCTGCAAACTTCTCAAAGCTCCATTTAAGGAACTTCCATCGTCCCAAACAACGAAATGAATTGGATCTAATGTATGCAGATACCATTTAGGTTTGTCTCCAATTTGACCAGGATCTAACACTCCTGTGTGTACTCTCTGGAACGCTACATTCGTCGGAGTCAACGACCATTCAGCCAGAAATTCAACCGCCTGAGTTCGGGCAAACCTATTTAGGAACTGTGATGCTCTAGGTCGCGACCGCAGGAAGCTATTGATTTGGAATGCAACCACTGGTCGTGGGTATAACCGCAGAGTTCGCGTATGTTCGGAAAAGTTGGCGAGTAAATTCTGCGAGTTGAAAAATTTCACCATCGCCACTCGGGTTGCAACATCTACCGAGTCCACATCGTTGCCGTAGATAAATGGGTTGAAGGCGAGAGAGCTGGTTGGAGGCGGCATGGGAGTTATAGACGATCGTGGCGAGGCGCTGGGCGGCGTTGGCGAGCTGCCAGTGTGGCGCGTGATAGGAATTGTTGGGGGTGTGGGTGACATATCTGGGGACTTTCTGGCCGAGGAAACGCTAAATCAAAAAGAGGACCGGAACCATTAAATTCATTAAAACTTTCAAGACTTTCAGCTAGTACCTGAGAGTGTTCATCGATAGGGATTCTCGACGTGACGGCTGCAATTGCTGTTGCGTGGTTGCCGATGGAGTTGACAGACCAGTAAGCGCCTATAACCATCATAATTAATTACTAAATAATAATTAACTTTTGTTATTATCAGACAGGCAATACCAGCTGAAATTCATGCGAGCTCATGCAATGGACACGTAGATCGAAAAAATATTCGATTTATCAACCTTTAAGTATAATACTTTAGGGCCGTTCAAGCGCCATACGGGTCTCTTGGGATGTACATTATGGTATGTTATAAATTGGAAGCATTTAAGGGTATCTCGTAGCAGTGTATTCTACAATTTATGTTTTTTTTTGCGTGTTCAACTTCTACTTCTTTTACTTGCATCTACGGTCACTGTTTTTTACTGGCAATGTATCTATTTGTGTTTGTGTGGAGTGTTTGTAGAGTAACGTATTGTATATAGTATTGAATTAGATATTTACTCCGCTGCCCGCCTGGTCCATGAGTTGCATGGCCTGAGAAAAAGGACAACAAACAGACAAATGTGAAAAGGCGAAAGATTAAAACGTGTATCGAATCGCAAACTTTGGAAATGCCATAAAAACAACAATCAAAGCTAAGAATAGACGGGAATGACTTGTTTGAAGAGACACCAACCTGCTTCAGATGATTCTTCAGTATTGTCCCTTCTGGTTCGGGGAGTGGGGGTATTTCCGCGGGCGAAGTTAACTTGCAGGAGTCCAGATCGACCAACCAGATATCATCGGGTAGTCTGGAAGTGATTTCAAAACAGTTTAGATTGGCTGTAAATTATGCATTGGTGATGGATCTTACTTGAAGTTCTTTTTGTACATCAGAAAGCTAGCTGGCAGCCCAATTACAAATGGCGTGGGCGCTAACAACAATTGCTCTGCACAACTCATGCACGTGGGCAATAGAGGAATCACAGGAAACATGTACTCCAGCGGGTAAATCATCGTCACGAAGGCCATCACAGACATTGACAGAGCGTTGTAGTCTCTCGACTGTAGCACCACTTTATTCTCCAGCAAAATGAGAGTAAGGACCTTGAGACACGTGTCCACTCCTAGTAGCTCCAAGGGCAAATGCAGCGGGAAATCGATCAAGGTGAACCTCGTGTGGTCCGGAAGAGCAAAAACAAGTGGGTCGTAAACGCTAGGCGATAAAATTTCCATCGACACCCTGAAAATTGTCACTTTGTAACGGCCCAACTGCGCAGTAATAGAAGTTATCGAATTACTTTGTCTTGCCCGGTATTGGCACTGGCGCGGACAGCAAGCGTAGGATCCACGTCTCGATTTCTCTGACGTCATGCAGGACGATGGATGGCGTCGCTTCCGTCGCCTGACCTGTTAGGATGCTCCATACCGTGTCCCTGCGAGCACATTTTGATGGAAGAAGTAATAAAACTTTGCGCATTTACACCCACTCTGCTGTTGATAGCCTTACCTTCCCACTTGCTTTGATCCTCCCACGCTCCTGGGGCTTGAACTTTCATTACACGCGTCGATCAGCTTTTTCAGGATGAAGAGACATTCTCGGAACGAACTGAAGAAGGGATGATGCGATAATATACATAGTGACGTCAGAGAATGATTTCGAATGCGTTGGCGTTTCCGACTTGCCCTAGGCGATGGCGTGTGGCTACCCCCACTCTCGGAATCGTTGCTCGGAGCTGTTACCCCAAGTCTCGGCGGTTGTATCGTGGTGTTTTGAACTTCCGAATCTCGCCTGCTCGGACAGTCTTTCTCCGAATCGCTAGGTCCTACGTTACTACTACGATAATCACTAGAGAACGCCGAATCCGAGCTCTTTTCCATGCTTTTTCGCCACGAGTCTCTCCTCAGGACCGAGGAGCCTCGTCTGGCGTTCTGACTATTTGCAGGTCCCCGTTCGATGGGGCGGTAGAAGTTAACGCAGATGCCGTATCTAGTACGGCCCGAGTCTTTGTCGGTCAGCATGAAGACGAACGAAGAGGGTTCTCTCAACGCTGTGCGGCGAGGCCCGACAGAGGAACAACCCTCGGGTTGGCAGAAGTATACCATGTCCAAGGGCATAGGAAAGTCTTTGTGGTCGTTGGTCGGATAACGCCGTAACAATTCGGGCGACTGTGCGGTGAAACAGATTATCGATATTACCTGGTACTGTTTCGCTCTGTTTTGATGAACATACCTGTATTGAGGGATTGGTACTGGGTCGTACGGTGTTGGCTGGCCGCACCCCGACGATGACCAAGTAGTCAATCAATCGGGGGCAGAGAAACTGCCTCTCTGCGTCGAGCGACATCGTGTGTGATTGCTTCGTTTGGTCACCTGCGATTCATAGTACACGCCTCGCGTAATCCGCCAGTGTCGCTCATCGTTGCCGCGCAATTACTGAAACAAACGAACAGCGACGCGCAACTGTAGCTATTGTGTCCGACTAACTGGCATCGTGTAAAAACGTAGCCCACATTTGGCTCTCCGTATCGCCAGCATTTCCATATTGATAACACCGCGCAGGCAAATTGCATACAAGTTGATACGACCCATACGGTCTTGTATTTATCGAGCTGTAGACGGTTTACTGTTTTACTAGACGTGACTGGATGGCTCATGTAAATTTGCATTCCTTTATCAACCAATTGTTGATTATAAAAACCGCAACTTGATAATGAAACTCCAAATTAACAGTTGTTGGATAGTTGGATTAATTCATGTGGACAAACAAATTCATAAAAATGAAGTGCGTTAATTAGTTTTTGGTCTGTTCTTAGTTAAAATGTTGCTTGTTTAATTTATAAAATATAGCGCCGTGATTGATGGTTGTAATCATGGCGAGCGAGACGGTAATAACAGTGGTTGCGTGCACTGAATAAACAACCGACGATCGTTGCTTTTTATCTCTTAATTTTAAGCGTTTTATGGAGGCGGCGAATAAAGCGCGTGAAGACTTCGCATTAGGCGAGCGTTTTTATCACATCGTCACTTTATAATAAACGCTGTACGAATATTGCGTGCGTACGTCATCGTAGGTTGGCAATTTGATGTTGCAAATATGAAAGCCCACCGAGCAATTCGCGTCTGTGTGGTTCGTACGGTTTATACGTACATTGGGACACACGCAGAACGAGCCTTACGTTTTCTCGCCGATCGATACCGCGCGGCCCCTGCCTTTACAGCGTGTCGAGTTGGCCTATATTTTTAGATTTTCCATTATGAACAATTTTCTCCGTGTTTTCGGTATTGATTATTGAAGAATTACACTAGTTTATAATTGTAAATGCCTTTTGCGGAATTCCTACATGAATTTACGCCAAACCTCCAAATAATCTTTGCATTCATCAGAACAATTAACACGGTTTTATGCAACTTCTACTATATATATAATTTTTATCGTCTAATTATCAGGCTATTTTTGGTTATTACGGGAAAATGTTGCAAAAGTACTTACCATTTTGTTGTAGTCGTCTTGGATGCCTGCACATTGGTGCATCGTTTGTGGCCTGGGCTCGAAAACGCCCCGCGTTCTGACCGACGGCACTGGCGTACTGCGAATACTACCAGTTGTACGCGCAGCGATGTCGCCCGCCGCCTCCACCGCCGCCGCCGCGCCGCGCCGGCCTCAAGTTCTTGATCGAAGGGTAACGGCCATGCGCCTGAGTGCTTCCAGTCCTAGACACTATTATCTTTGCTAATCACGTCTATCCCGCTGGCCTTTTTTAGGCGAGATGCTAAAAAGCTTCGTTTATTATTTAATAACATTTAGGCGGGTATGTTAGGATATTTTGGTATCGTTCTCAAAGCAAAAAAAAGCAAAAAAGCTAAAAAAAAAAAACTAACTAAACATCGTACCGCGCGGACTGTCGACTGTCACATTGTTTTTGATCGCGCGCATTATGAATTATAATGATATGCGCTAAATAATAACAATAATCGTTCGTCGTTCGGGCAGCGCGACGACGGTGTCGGCTAATGGATATGCCGGCTAAATGAAATGCAAATGCATCTTCGTATATAATGTAATAAATATACCTATATAATCGAATCTGGCCAAGAGCTACGAACGCCGAGATTGAGCGTTACCTGCATGTTGGCAAGCAATGATATGCCCACGGTGACGGAAAATGCGATCGTTTGGTACGTTCGAATTCCGAAGATTTGAATCTTCGGCGCGGCGTTAGTGTCTTCTTAGTCTGGTAGTAACTTTTCGATTTCCAACCAACGAAAACATGATGACCGCCAAATGCACTTTGCATGGACAATGCTGCCAACTGAATCCCAACACCATTTCCATCGTTTGGTAGATTTGAATTCGGAAGATTTGAATTTTCGCGCGGAGTATTGATTGAATGCATCGCAATTTGAGCCTTTAAATAGTATAACCGAAATCTGTTTTGGCGACTAATCAACGAAACGCAATCTACATTGAAATATCGAAAACTGAAAAAACCATAACAGTAAATAAAGCGACGGCGAATAAAGCACAAAAGCATGAAAATTGAATATTCCACCAAACTGAAATATGAAAACACCCGTAATTGAATTAAAAAGTGACGCTTTTCGTGCATATTGATTCGATATTCTCCGATTTTTTTATAAACTGTAGCAGATGGCCAGCTAGCGCTGGATGCTGGATAATAATTAATCGCAATAGATTATGTTCGACTTTATTCATGACTCTTCTCTGAGACAACGACAGATATTGAATTCGCAGCGAAAATATCCGATTTGCATTATTAGTCTTTAATCCGTAATCCTTGTACAAACGCAATTTTCCGTTATTTTCGAAAGAATAATCCGCGCGCATTGTTC